>WEKX01004227.1:298913-338837 GCA_013390025.1 Pitta sordida | reverse complement strand
CGGGGGCAGGAGCCCCCTCCCCCCCCCCCCCCTTGCGGTGCCATTTGTGTGCCCACAGTCAAGTAGGTCCTGTGGCCGGGGCCCGGCGGAGCCCAGGGGCCGCACCCGTGGCTTGGACGGCGTCTGCCTGTGGCTCAGCTGACGCTCGGTGGCCACCCATGTGTTGGCCAGCACTCAGTACCTGACTGTCGCTCGGCCAGCACTAGCCACCACTCCGGTGCTCGGCCCCTCTCCCGGAGCTTGANGTCAGGCTGTCAGGTCTATAATTACCCAGATCATCTTTCTGGCCCTTCTTGCAGATGGGTGTCACATTAGGCAATTTCCAGTCATCCAGTATGTCACCAGTAAGCCAGGACTCTTGGTGAATTATGGAGAGCAGCTTTGCAAGTTCATCTGCCAGCTCTTTCATCATCCTAGGATGGATCGCACCTGGTCCCATGTGGTACAGAGCAGCTTGCTGCTTGTTGTTTGTTCTTTTGCCCAGGTCACAGCCAAATCTCAATCCATTACATATCCCCGGGTATGTAATTGATATCCCTGGTCATAATGCTGAGTAGCATTATGACCCCTTGTGGATATTATATGGGCTGCTGCTTTATTCTCAGTCCTTAGCAGAGGAGACAGAGGTTTCACCATCCTAACTCACAATTCCTTGCCTCTTCCTATTTTTAGAAGAGAGAGACATAGGAACATAAAATTACAGGATAATTTTCGCCAGACATGAACACTAGACGTTCTCTGGTCCAATCTCCTGCTCAAAGCAGAGCCATCTCTGCAGTTACAAGGCTCAGGCATTTGCAGTTGAGGAGAATAGATTACCTTCTGAATTCTGCCTAGAAGGTCATCATTTGCTTGGATTATTTATTTGCTGTATTCAGAAAAAAATTTCCACTTAATATTAGCCTAATACATATATTTCCACCTTTATGTCATTATCAATTGCCAGATAAAAAGGGGAATTTGCAGCCCTTTATATTACTTAGAATTTTCATTATTTCCATTTCTCTGAAACAAAGAGGATACATTTTCATCTTCATTTACTATGCTCAAATGTAATTGCTACCAATTTCTGATCATCTTTGTTAGATTTTGAGCTCCAAAATGTATTTCCAATAGTTTGTAAACAACGTATTTATAATAATGACTGCAAGGAATTTTCCATTGAAAGATCATCTTTAAGAATTTGTCACCATACACTTCCAGCTTAAAAAATTGGTTTAATGAGACATGCCCAATTTTTCATATCCATGATTGCAGAATACAGCTTTACTTGCAGAAGATCAGGGTATAAAACCCCTGTGCAGCTGTTGTAAGAACATAGTGCAAGAACAGCCATGCTGAATATGACCACAGATCCCTCTAATGCATTAACCTGTCCTGTCACAGGCAGTGGCCTGTCACACACAGTGACCAATGATAAGTATACAGGTATTGTGAAATTCACTGGGGAAGAATGTAACAAAAAATAAACAGAACAGAAGACAAAAAGAAAATATACTTTATTCATTTTTCGTATTGCTCTTGGGAAAAACTACAGGGCAAAAGTAAGTGTGGATGGCTCTGGTGAGTCCCAATCCATTTCTGAAAACGTTTTCCCTCACCAGAACCCTTCATCAGTTTGCACACAGTGTTCTGCATCCAGTGTGGTGCTCAAGATCTTTGTAAGGGCAGACCATGTGCAGGGTACAGTCTGAGTTTGATTTGGGCTTCTTATTTTTGGATTTATGAGTTGCATCCTTTCAGTATCTCTTCATGCATGTATATCCTCTTTTTTTCAATTAGATTTTTCTTTATTATTTAAATAATTTGTTAATATACGTATTTTCCTGTTATTTAGAATAAATGTCTTGTTCAAAAGAAAAATGAATTAAAGCACCTACCTGCAGTTTTGCATGTCCCAAATGTACATGTTTTCAAGGCAAAAATCTAAACTCCTTTGATGTACAATTGATTAATAGTGAGCAAGTACTACTTTATTTAGGAGAAACTATTTTGATGTGACTAGAGTTTTCTTAAATAGACAGAGAAATGAACTTTTACATTTCTTACAGCGTTTGCTTTTCATGGATTCTTTCCCAGTAGCTTGGTTATAGATTTATGGGATACTTAATATCTTTGCTTTACATTCCAGAAAGAGAAAGCTGATATAAAACAGAGATTAAGATATCAAAAGCAATCCTTTTTACTCTTTTGCATAAACAAAAACAGTCAAGAATTTAGTACTAATTGCATTTGATTGCAGCAGCTTTTTACAGTATTTATTTTTTAATTGCTTTGAAGACTAGAGATTTATAAGTGATACCTTGGTTGGGTCAGGTACTCTATCAATGTAGTACAGTAAATTTTTATTTAGTAAGCTAACATTCACTGGTGTTATTTAGTACCACAGCTCCTTTGACTTAGGATAATTTTAAAATGCATTTGAGCATAGATGAAACAGCAAAGCTCTTTGGTCAAAATAAGTGTATTACCAAGTCACTAGTGTATGATGGAAAGCTTAGCTGAGTACGTCTGCAGTACACAACCTACTGCAGATGCTTACACGGGCTTTAAGTTGTGCAGCCAATCCAACATCCTTCTGCTGCTCTCTGTATCTCAGGGCAAGCATGGGGTATTGCTCGCCTTTGCTGTCTTGTATTATGAAGACATGCCTCAGGGGCAGAGGGATTAGTGTACTTCATCTGTGCATAAGAATGTGAGAAATACCACAGAGACCGAGGAGATATGGAAAAACAGAAGAGCTGCCAGAAGCAGCACTAGGATACAGCTGGCAAAAGAGGTTCAAGACATGGTGCAGACCTGCTGCCCTTATCTGAATCATCCTGAGCATAGGAAACAGCAGCTTGAGCATTTGCCACAAAGAGGAGTGAAACAGGAATTTGCTAAAAATTTGGTTGTGTCTATCAACAATTTCTCATTAAGTGCAAAGATTTTTGCAAAATTTCCACAAGTGTTTCATTGATGGGGGTCAATGTTTTGCAGTTGAATTCTGAGGCTGACACGAAGAGAAACTAGCCCATTAATTCAGTTTATGCTGCTTCCTGATACATGGTTGTATTTTTGAGAATTTTGCTAAAGAAAATGTCACCAATTTCTTATCAAACTATTCACATTACTTAAAACTTCTAGCTAACCATCACAATGGAGTCACTCCTTTCAGTTATTAATTTTGACAGCTGTTTTAGAGGATATTAGTGCAATGGAAGGTGATAGAATAAAACATACATGCCAAGCTGATTAGATCAGTGCTCAGCCCTATTCGCTGCGGTTATTCTGTTAATCAATCTTGCTGTAAAAAAATTTAGTATGCATATATTCCTCCTTCAGGCCTGAGAGCTGTCTGTGATGCCATTTTTGTCTCCAGACAATGGTCTTGTCATGTTATAGGGAAGTCCTAAGGAACTGGATGAACTTCACCTGTCTAAATAGCCAGAGTAGCTCAGTTTGGGTTTGATGGAGTTATAAGGGATGCGAAAGCCTCTTCAGAGGCTTTTCCACATGGACACACTGTATCCCTCTCCTTAGGTGTGACGGAGAGGTCAGAGAGAATAAGTGATCTCCCACTGCTGTGTATCTGTGCAAAGGTCAGTTATCTGCATTGAGTGCACACTCACCTCTGCACAAAGTGCTCTTGGTCAGCATTCACTGTCAGTTCAAAGTGTGCAGGACCAAAGACACACTCTGCATATGCGGGCTAAAACCCATCCATTGTTAGCGGATATCTCCCCTCCACCTAATGACCTAGGTATTATACTCTCCAGAAGACCAGTGCCTTTCAAAATAAATGCTTTTGGAAAGAGATCTAATAGTGCCTAAGAATAAGTAGCACTGTTAAGAAGGGTAGCCTAATTCTTTTCTTTGACAATAGTCTTTGTCACTAGAAACAGAAGCAAAGAGGGTTTCAAGAGCAGTGACATTATGGGAAATCCAAATCTTTCTCCCTAATTATACCCTTCATTTCAAAGAGTTTCCTTCCCTCCAGACTTGCTGATTCGGTGTAAGGAAGGCACTTTCTTTCCTGCAGTCTCCAACTTAGATTGCTCATTCCTCTCACTGGTCTTGAAGTGAGAGATTTTCTTTTCTTCCATGGGAGTCAGGTGGTAGTTGTCTCACTGACCATTAATCACCTAAAAAGATGAAATCTAAATAATTCAGTTTGCTTCTCTGCAGTCAGTTGAAAGAATGAGATGCCTACAAAGGCAGGTCATCTACCTATCTTAGACAATTATAGTGAATAAGATGAATTGCCACTTCCCCACTGACTTCCCCAGAGAGAATCAAGGCGACAAGTTTAGATAAGACAATTCACTTTTAGATGGAAAAAAATAAGGGGAGGAATCTCACCTCACCAGAATCATGGCCTCCAGCAACCATATATTTTTCAAAAAAAAATGCATCTTCAGTCATCAGTGGCATTGCTTGTTTCTTTTCTTGGTGTAAGTCAGATAAAGTCAGAATCATGGATATCTCAACTGTGCACTACTTCAAGATATGCAGGATGAACATCCAGTGAGCTTTAATAGCCAGAATCCAGAACACATTCTTGATATTAATATATTTTTTTTATATGAGTTTTCTATAGTCTTCTGCTTATCATGACTAGAGTAGCAACTTACATATATATGCTTTGAAAATCTGTTTTGGGTTTTTTTGGTGCTGTTCTTTTCGTCTCACACATAATTTTTTTCTCTAACATGAATGTGCGTATGCATGCAGACGTGTGTATAAATGCATATATAAAAATAATAAAAGACATGTGGCCTCTGCAAATGCTTTGCTGTGTTTGCAGTAGAAGTGGTTGCTAACCTATCTCATGCAAGCAGTAATATGAGCTGAAACTATAAAAGTTAATGATTAATTCTTTGCCACAAAAAAAAAGCCCAACAAAATCTCCCAAACAAATGACAAATGCTGATTTTCTTCTAAATGAACTTTACTTATGGTAACCTGCACACTTTTTGAGTGAGGGTGTTGGTGGAATAATAACTGAGAGCAGAATAGAAAAGGTACTGGTAGATCAAGACTGTTTTGCTTCTGGGTAGTTAGAAATATAGCCAGAATGAGGAAAAGTTATTCTGTGGAAAATGCTGGATCAGTTTTCTGATGTTAAAATTGCCAGTAATTCCCCATTTCAGGAGTGTCAAAAGGGCAGAACTTCCTAGGAGTGAATGTCTAACAGTACAGCTAATATACATTGCTTTGCTCTTCGTGATACCTGATAGATTATCAGCAACTTGAAAGGCCAAGGATTTTTTAAATTAAACGGGGCCAAAATAAGGTTTGGAAATGCCATCGTTTTTTCTTTCAGCCACTGGCTAAGTGGACAAGTCGACTTAAGGGTACTTTTCTCGTATGAGGTTTTATCAGTGACAACTATATTTGTCTGGGATTTGAGAAACTTACAGGAGCATAATGGCAAAAGATAGACCAGAGAGAAATCCCCACTCCCATTTCCCTGGACAGCACATGATGGATTATTGACTGACTACTGCTTTCTAAACAGGATTGTAGTTAATTATAATTAATCACTTTCCATCACTTTTGTGTAAAAACTCTGTCAAAGCTGAAAACCTGTATTTTGTAAATATGTATTGAGGGACATTTCAAGTATTCATTATTAATTTGGGGGCTATGAAGAGCTAATCTTTACATATTTTGACACAGCTATGTCATGTGATGTAATTGTATACTCAAGAATTTTTGCATGATGACATATGTTGTCCAGGAACTCCTCATAATATGGATTTTTATGGCACATTTTGAGGGCTCACATAAAATTATCCCTACTTGTGCAAATGCACTTGCCACAGGTTGCACTTCTGATGGAGGAAGGTAAAAAAATCAGATGCATTTTCCGTAAGACATTGAGAAATCAGTGACACATCTTGAAATATTCTGCAGATGAATTAAAATTCTTCAGTTTTAAAATGCATATAAAAACACCTCCTTCTAGTTACATACCTACACACAGTATAGACTGAGTTTCTTCTTTTTCAGCTGCTGAGTTTTGTACAGCGCAGCGTAGCAGCAATCCACACATTAGTAATGAAGAGAATTCAATATACACGCTATAGGAATTCTGGGAGAGATCCTATATTTAGGCTGTACTCCACTTTCCATTACAAAAGATTATTGTGACCTTTTTATGAGAAGCTATAATGCTTCCTTTGTATATAGTAGACTTTGACTTTTGGCAAGGGAAACAAATGCCTTTTCTGGAGAACTGGCTGACTTTTACTCTACTAACATTTCCCACTTTCCTCCCAACTGAACTCCTCAGGAATATGTTGGCTGCATGGCAAAGCTGCAACAAGCTACACAACCTCATCTAAAGCTGGGCTGATGCCACCAGTGATGCAGCAGCAGTCTGGGCTGCACGGGGAGTGCCTAATTGCTGCCAGTGGGAGCAGAGCCAGACTGCAACCCCACTAGTGACCCTACACATATTCTCCCTTCCTGCCAACCAGCCTTTGACCAGGAATGCCACATGGGCAGCTCTAGACCAAAAAAAGGGATATGGCTGACAGTCCAAGTTGTTAATTTTCACAAAATTTTCAACTGGTTTAGAACATTTTGTGGTGCCTGATGGCAGCAATTGAAGCCTTACAGAAATTTGGGAGTCAGATTCTTAGCTTTATAAAACCACAGCCCTCATTTATATGGAAGGAAGAATGACCCAAATTATTTAAAGATATTCAGATAGATTTTGATGCTTGACTGAAGAAAGCAGTAACTCTGGAAAGAGTATTATTTAAGACTAATGACAGTCATCTGCAATTAGTTCACTAAAACATAATGAAGCAATGAAGTTAAATGATTGTGTGCATGTGTAGTTACATATCTGAGTCCTCTGCAAGTAACATTTATGATAACTGTACAATGCATTCATACACAGCTTCCTGACCAGCAATCTTACTGTCTTTTATGAATCTGCATTGGTGGATCCCCACAATAGCCTTGGGAGGGATGCCAGTTTTGTTACACTAAAATTACAGGAGAGGAAAGAGAAGCACCAGCAGTTCAAGTGACTCGTGCAGGGTCCAAGCCAGGAATGGGATCCAGGAAACAAATGTACCTTTGATTTAGGGTGGGTGTGCCTCCAAGTGATTGCAATTCATGTTGCTCCTGCCTACGCCTGGGGTGCTTGGCTCCATATTTTCCAATCCCGACTGGGGCTAAACCACAAGACCATGCTTCAACATTTGAATGATAAAGAACAACAAGAGGAAGGATTTTCTGGTGGTTAGGGTGCTAGCCAAAGCCTTTGCAAGACCTGGGTCCGACATCATTCTTCCGTGCAGTTCCTGGCAGAAGTTCTCAAGACCTCAATGATCTTAGAAGTACTTTCCAACCTTAATGATACTATGTAGGTGCTTCAGCTGAGAGTGAGCCTAGATGGCAAGCATGCACTAGGTCGTGGGTGCCTAAGCAGTACTCAAAATCCTGCTAGTATAGCCTCCTAGGCAGATGTCTAGACCAGTTCAGTTTTTGGTCTAACTCAGAGTCACTCAAGATAAGGTTTGTTTCCCCCCTCCCTGCCTGTGGATGCTGTGCCTTGCGTGTCACTTGTGTCTGTCAGTGCATGGAATATATGTTCAGTATGGGCACTATGTAATTCCAGGCGTAGCATGGTTAGAATGTCAGACGATAAGCTGCTAGAAGGCAGAGATATATATGGAGAGGCAAAAGGATGAGACATTCCATTATTGAGTCTTTTTTGTTGTTGTTGTTCCTGAAGAGAGTGCTATTTGTTAATTAATAGAACAGTTCATACTTTCACAATTTCCCTGTATTTATTTTCATGATGACTTCCTTGAGTGGCATCATAAGCTTTTCTAAACATTAACTTCCTAGTGTGCTTCACTCCTGTACTTACCCTCAGTAAAGCAGATAAGTGAAGAAAGAACACACAAAACAACCCATAACATTACTGTCAAGCTCATATGGGACAGATTAGGTTCTTAATTCAATTACCATGAAGTTTCAAGTATAGACATCGTGGACAATCTAATGAGAGTTTAAGAGATACTCATTCTGATGAGATTTCATATCCATCTGAATGAGATCTTAATTTTCAACCCCAGTTTGGTCTTGGTATCCATTGAAATTCCTGCAAATTTCAATATGGTTGTATTTCAGACTTTGAATTTGAACTCACCCTTAGCAGTGACACTAATTTCATGCTTCAGGCCACATTTCAATTTATAATATAAAAATGAAATAATTGTGACTTGTAAAGAAGAAAATATAGTATCAAAGGGTACTGAAATTTGTTTATTGTCTTTACAATTGCATAAATTTAAAAGAAAAATCATATTCACGTGTATAAATGCTAAAAAATGGATTATCATGTAGGAAGGAGCCACTGTGAAAATGCAGATTATGCTGTTTGAAACGCCTTGACTTTCTTCAGTGCAAAGAACTACTGGTTTACTTTCCCCTGCAAGAAATAAAAAAATACTACTTCTGCTTTGGTTTGATATTTGCAGGTTTGAAAAAAACAGTGTGAACTTTTACACTTGTTATTTGCACCTGAACCTACTAAAATTCCTGTGACATAAAGATTACTTGCACCCCTGGAAGTGTTCAAGGCCAAGTTGGATGTGGCCCATAGTAACCTGCTCTAGCAGGTCCAGGGCAGGGGAGTTCTAACAAGACGATCTTTAAAGTCCCTTCCAGCCCAGACCTTTCTATCATTCTATGATTCAATTACATACTGGCAGATGATCCTTCATCTGTAATAAACAGTAATAGTAAAGCTTCTCTGACTCTGTGTGAGGTAAAATGACTGTTGGAGTCCACCTATGTTATGCATGTCTCTGGTATACACACCTTTACAGTGACTTCTTGCAGTCATTACACTAGATTTAAGTATGTATGTAAGACATAAAAGCACTGAAGTCATGGACATAGTTTCTGAAAGTACTTTGCTGCAGGATGAATATAAATAGAGTGGTGCTCAAAACATCTGTGCAATGTAATTCTTTAGAAAGGATAAATTGCATATGTAAGGTGCTATAAGATGCTAAAATATGCCTATTTCAGAATGTATGTATATTTGCAATACAAAATAACTGCCAGGCCTTTTTCATTTTAAGACTCCAAAACATTTTATATAACATGCTTATGTTGTCATTCCAACAAAGTAATAATCAGAAAAGAGCATCATGAGCTTTATACATAAATCATATTTCAAATGCACTCATTTGATAAACCATATCAGTTTCACAAAACTGCAATTGTTTGCAGCTGCCTTCTGGGTCAATAAGTGAGTATTTTATTAGCCCACTTTTTATCACTTTGTGCTAAATATTATATTGTGTTGCAATACTGAGGGGAAAAACATTAATACCGAGACCTTTACCAGGGAAATGTAGTGGTAGATTGGTTGGAGGGGGCCTCCAACCTGTCACAGTAAGTTGTTTGAAGGGGTACACCCTTCATGAATAGTTTGTGGCCACTACTAGCAGAGCTCCCAGCATTTCCCTTGCATGTCAGATAATGACTAAAGAATGCTCATTTTACTTCCACATCTGATGGAAGCCATATATGCCATACATGTAGGTCAGCTGTTGCAAGAGAATATTTAAGATGGCCTGAGGCAAACTGCTTTTTTCTGCAACCAATCCAAGACACATCAATAGCCTAAATGAGTTCCATATATGCTAGAGAAAATTCTTGAAAATTTAGGGAGCAATTTCTGGAGGCTCTGACACTGAAGTACTCTTAGAAGCCAAAAGACCAGTTTATAATACAGTCGGGACTCTTGCATTTCATGCCCCCCATATTGCGGCTTCAGATCTTAGCAGCATGATTTTTTAGCAATGAAGGAGGCCACTTTTTGCAACTGCACATGCGCGACCTGCCGCTGCTGTGGTGGCGGCAGTAACAGCAGTGACAAGGCCACTCCCCCAGAGCCGCCGCCGTGCAGTTATGAAACTGTGTCTCTGGATGAGTCGAAAAGGGGTTTTTCCCAGTGTAGGGTGGCTGCAAGCACTGAGAAGGGCCGACACAGACACTGGTACACAGTAACACAGTGCCAAAACAACGCCAGGGCCACGTTAGGGTGAGGGACAAATTTGCATATTAATGAGCTGCCATTCAACATGGAAGTAGGGCTTTGCGGACCCGATTAAGACCGTCGGTCTGCAATATAGGAGACCTGACTGTAGTGAGGGAAGGAAGACTAAATCCTTCTATTCCTGAAATAACTGGAGTTTGGCTGTCAAAGAACAAGGTATATATGTGTAAAGCTCCTCTATAATGGCAGTTTTGCTAATATTTAGGTGGGAATGGAAACAAATTACAATTAAATTTCACCTTGCATCTGTAAAAGGCTGAAAAGAATATGTTCCAGAGTCCTCTAAATTATGTCCTGACTCAGAGTATTGTTTATAGCACAATAATGAGGTAGACAAAAATGGAGAGAAACCTAAAATGAAAATCAGCTATAATCACCCACTGAACAATTAATGTCTTCTGTTTGTCCCTCTGCTGGAGAATCTTCCTTCTAAAAGCTGCTGCATCAAGTCCTGCACATGTCCAGCTATTTTTAGGTTTGCAACAGGCTGTTTACAGGGGATTTGAAGTCTGGTAACCCAGATACTCTAGACACAGTTGGAATGCTCGCGCCTCTCCACAGGTTACACTTGGAATTAAAAACTGCGATGTGGCTCTGTCATTCAAACTTTATAGTGTCTGGCATTGGGTATCAAAAAAATCGTGATGAAATAGAGCACTGTGGTTTTAATTTAAGCCACTTAGTGCCAAAAATATTCTTGGACAACTTGTTGCCCAGTGGGCAAGCAAAAAGTTTTTGGTGAGCTTCAATTTAAGACTATAATTTTGGTTGTCAGAAATCAAAATTTTTTTTAATTTAATTACATTTCTTCCTTTTAAAATACTATTTCACACATTCATCTTCAATATTTATCTTCTTGAAAATTGGTATTCACTCCCTCCTCAAGCGTGGATTTCAGCAAATTTCTCATTCTCCATTACATGTAATATTATACTCATCCACATGATCGGTGTATATAACTGACAAGATCAGCATAACGAGACATTTTAAGTTCTGAGGTACTTTTCACCATTATATCTCTACAAACTTAGGAAATGAAACATCTTCATTATTTTGAAATACCTTTAAAATTATTTATAGATTACTTATAACATTAAATATGTAAAACTTATTGTTCAAAGTGTTGTACCACTATTTTTAATAATGCACATTCTATGATTCTGTTCTGATGTTCTGATTGTTAATTTTTACCATCAAAATAAATTTTTAAAGCTTTTTTAAACTTTTCAAAATTTCCGTGTTGTGAAAGTGTAATACACAGGGCATCCTGTCAATTCCAATTTAAATTTACTTGTGTCATGTAACCCACATATGCCTTTAGCGTTTGTAGGTGCAATTTTTTCAGCAGTCATAGGAATATGACCAAAGACTACAATACAGCAAAAGAATTTGTTGATAGTTGTTCTTGTTGGATTTTCACCCAGAAACACGAAGTGGATGGGATGTTATTATTACCTGTCAAATACTCTGCCTTGAATTCTGTCATCACTGTCTGATATAAAGTATTAGTTGGAAACAAATGGAAGGTTAATGTTGATTTTAGAGAGAGTTGATAAACATGTTTATGTATTTAGTTCCAAAATGGTGAAATTTGAAGCCTGAAACCTTAAAGAGATGGGAATTTAGCATCTGAAAGTCTGAGTATCTGGGCTTTGGTTCTATAAAAATGGAGCTCTCTATTCCTCAAGTAGGCCTGAGGCCACTGTCCTGATTTACAGATAGCCTCTTAACACTCTTCCTGCCTCTCCCTTAACAGGGGCTGTGAGCCCTACCCAGCTCTGATCTTAAAGCCAGTTACACTCTGTGGATGCCAGAATACGGCTTTATGGCCCAACTGCACTTAACACTCCTTGGAGATGTTGGCATTTTTACTCCGCTTTTAAAACACGACCTCTGTCAGAGGCAGCGGGTAGGACGGGAGCATGTACTTTTCTTTGTTTTCCCTCCAACTTGAACTCTGTGTTGTGAAACACAATCAGTCTGGTCACGGTCTAGGCAGCTGAGCTTTCCTTAGAGGCAAGGAGCATTCCTCCGGAGGAAACAAGAGTGTAAAATGATGTAGGGGGTGTTTCTGACCCCTGTGGGTAATATTGGCAGAAAAAATGAGGACTGAAAAGTATGCTTGCCTTTTCTAACCTTCCAGAAAGCCAAGAGGAAAAGTCTAGTGGACTAGACATTTTCTAGTCCTTCTAGTAGAAGGACACAAATAGGTTTAATAGGCAAGAACTTGTATGATATTGCTATCTATTAGATACTCTTCTGTTGACTATGGAGGACTTCTTCGTGTACAGTGAATAAAGTAAAGGCAACATCTGGTAACTGAACTACTCCATCTCCATCATGCATCTCTGACAAGGGGCTTATTATCTTACATAGCCTCATGCAACAACTTCAACTTGTGCAGCTGTCTGTCAGCTTCAGTCCGTGCCTTCTTGCCCAGGTACTGACAGCAACCATGCCCTTATTGCACAGAAAACATGCATGAGCTAAGTGCTCAAGTATTTTGTCAGCTTCTTGATCAGCCTTTGCACCTTGCTCAAAGTTCTCCGTTGTCACAGCTACATTGCTAGCTTTGTCTGAACTAATGAGCATCTCTCATATGTTTACCTGAGCTTTAGCCCCTGAGAGATCCTCTGCGTGTCCCTTTCTTGCTTTATGTGCAGTGTGCAGGGTACCTGGCAGGCAGGTAGCTCAGATAGGTGCTGACACATCCCATTCCTGTCCCCAAGAGCCTTCTCTCTTCCCTGATGCTGGGACTATGGCTGCTGTAAGCACTTTGAAAAGTCAATCAAACCCAAATTGGTTTCTGGTTTGTGCTTTCAAAGGTAGAGATCAAGGTGGGGAGTATAGTCTTGACAGTCTGCCTTTGTTGATAAGGCAGAGAAGAAACCTAGCTGTAAGTGCCTTCAACCTGTTCTGGAGGAGCGGTGAACATCATTAGACTAAAATTAGCCTATTTGTGTACTGCTTTTATGTCTCTGTGCAGCATTCCTGTCACTAGATACCACGTAGTCCACATAGCTTTACACCAAACAGTTCTTTACTACATCCTGTTTCTCTTGACAGTCTCATAGTATGTGCTAAGAAGGAGCAATTGCAACTTTGACATGAAAGTATATTCTTGCCAATTAATCCTTTAAACAATTTCAAATGAGAAAAGGTACTATGTCACCGTTACAGGGTCTGTAGAATCTTACATCTTTACAGACTAGTGAGTGTAGGTATGCTTGAAATAACCTGTGAGATTCAACACACATTACTGGAAGTACAAAGGCAAGCTCCACAACACCTGTTTCCAATATAGTCCTGGTGAAACGGTCTAGGCTACTAGCAAAGAGAAGTGAGTTAAACTGTCTGCTATAGAGAGAGGGGCTAAAGTTACCATACATGTACCTGTAGCTGCCTTCATGCTGTCTGCCATGGTTTCATGTGACCAGATATCCAGAGTAGAAAAGAGAAGCACCCAAGGAGAAAAGAAGGGACTGAGGCAGTCTTGGCGATGTTTTCTTCCAGGCACAACTGAACCAGAGTTGTCCAACTGCTACAGGTATGAAGGACTTTCAAAAGTATTTGTGAATCAGCAAGAAACTTGCTGCAAGTGACTCCCATTCTGTAGGCATAGGGTTGGAAATGCCAGGCTGCATAAAAACGGAATGATACTTTGCTCCTGGGAGAGAGCAGCGGCAGGGACTAAGTGTTGTGTGAATCCTACTGCAAGGCTCTGTAATGTCCTCCTCAGGAGTTAACAGCATTTGGGGTCCATACCATTTTTGCTGCTTGTTTTCTGTTCTCCTCATTCTGCATTGCACTGGAGTTAATGAGTCTAACAGTGGTACACAAATGTATCACTTCATTGTAATAGGGTTCAAGTGCCCCCTGAAGATCCTTAAAAGTGCAGACCTGTTCACATTAACAGCAAAGTAATAACCTTTGTCCTCTATACAGTTGACTCTCTTCCACTTCACACCCTCCATATTGTGGCTTCACATCTTAGAGGAGTGATTTTCCAGCGATGAAGGAGGCCCCTTTTCGCAACTGCGCATGCATGACTTGGCACACATGAATATTCAATTAGGCAGCCATGAATATACAAATCAACCCACACAGCAGCCACGGTGGCTGCAGCTGTGCCGCTTCCCACCCCCCTGGGCATGGCTGCTTCCCACTCCCTGCCCAGGCACAGCCACCGTGCCGCGGCTCTGCTGCTTCCCCAACCCCCCCGGCATGGCCACCGTGGCAACCGATACACAGCAACACAGTGCTGAAACAGCGTTGGGGAGCTGTCTGACGGTGCGTGGCAAATTTGCATATGATTGAGCTGCCATTCTACGCAGAAGGTGGGCTTTGTGGGACATGAATAAGACCGCAGTACTGTGGTATAGGACACCTGACTGTATATCCAACCAAACTTGTTTCATCTCCATGGTACACCAAAAGCTTCTTTTCTAGGAGCATTGTTTCAGCTGCCTTTTCTCAGTTGCAGCAGCACAGAGCAGTGAAAGAGGTAATTCTCAAAGTAAACATGTCAAACCTTTTAGGAGTTTACAGATCAGAAAGAACACTGTCAGTCTGAAACAAGGAAGTTGTGATTACAGGTCTACATGGAGGAAATGCTACAATTAATATGGAGTCTGCTCCACCTTTGAAAAAATCAACAAGCTTGCTCTGAGAGGTCGAAGGAGCATGTTATTTCCAGCCCTGTGCGGCTTCTATGAGGAATGTGCTGTTACAGAATCACACAGAATCACAGAAAATTATGAGTTGGAAGGGACCCACAAGGATCATCTAGTCCAACTCACCATCTAATACCCGTACAGCGACCAAGAGCACATCCCAGAGTATAATAACAACCTAGATGCCTCACAGTCTAGCAGGCCACTCTGAGCCGGAGGGGGCCCAGGGTCATCCAGTCCTCACCCCCCAGCTAGACCATGTCACTGTTGCCTCTTTCTCACCTTTGGGACAAAGAGCAATGGTGATTGACCAGAGAAAGAGGGCCACAAAAAATAGAGAGCTTTTACAGCTCCCTAGAAAGTCATTCCCTTCTTGAATACATCTGGTGGAGTGAAGATTGGTCAGATCTAGAATTCAGGTCCTCTGTTAACTCAGAACTTGATGTCACCTAGAACTGGAAGCAGTTATCCTGCCTTTGTGTTTTTCAAAATTTAGACCAGTGGCAGGCAAAGTACTCCTGGGTGGCAACAAGTGTTTTTTGCTTTGATGAATGTTGCACTGAAGATGCTGACAAGCTGCTTCATTTGTCTGTCATGTTTTCCCAGAGCTCTTCAGGGTAACAGGCCCCTTTTTCTGCCTGAAAAATTCAGCCCCACCAAATCATGTTCTGAGTGTGCTGAATAAGCATTGCCCAGGGCTCCGGAAAATGGACACTTCCTGTCTTTCTGAGTTAAGTTTGTAGAAAGAAAATCAGTCTGTGTTTAATGAATACTATTAATATCTCCTTTTATGAGAATAAGTTGTCTAATACCCTGAAGACAGAGGCAGTTAGGCTCTTGCTTGAGAAACCATATCATCTTCTTATCATTTTTATCTGGCAAACAAATGCAAAGAACTAAAATGAAAACAGTGAATTAATTATGCATTTTCAGTATGATCCTTAATCTCATTAAAACTTTTGCAGACGAGATGACTGAATTGTATGGCCACATTGGTTATTTATTTCTCATTAACAGAGGTGAGACCCTCGAATCCCAGTGTTTCTGGAGGGAGGCACCAACTTTCTCAGGCTGCCTGGATTGCTTTCTTTGGGCACTCCTGGAGATGGATATGCCCATCCTGCTGTGCCCAGGCATCTGCTCTGTTTGTATGAGATTCCTTCTTCCTCCTGCTGTGGTTTTGTGTTTGCCGGGTGACTGTCTCAGTTTGGTTCTCTTAAGGAGGTTTCACTGGGAATGTAGTGTTTGGTGCTTTTAGAGGAATAAGCAAGGTTAGAAAGGAAAAGTAGAATCTGCATACTTTCATGAAGCTTATGGTTTTATTTCACAGAATCACAGAATATTCTGAGTTGGAAGGGACCCACAAGGATCATCAAGTCCAACTCTTAACACTATCTCGCTTAGCCTTGATTTGGATACATTGCATATGTAGCAGCACTGTGAGCTTCACAAGGAAGATTTCTGTGTATAAATTATAACAACTTTATTATTTCCTGGATACTAATATTAAATTCTTAAAATGTCATCTGGATGCCAAACACTTAAAATTTAAGATGTAGTGCATTTAAGAAAGACTCTTATCTTGTGTTACAGAAACTGCGCTTTTTCTCTAAGGCGAACAGTTATCCCTGGAGTCATTTACAAGTAGATATTTTCAGTTGCCTTAATCAAGGTTTTTAATATACATGCAAATTGAAGCAGTAAAATGTTTGGATACACTGAAGCAAGAAATAAGTGCAAATACTGCACTTATCTCCAGATAATACAGAATCACAGAATCACAGAATATGCTGAGTTGGAAGGGACCCACAAGGATCACGGAATCCACCTCTTAGCCCTGCACAGGACCATTCCCAAAAGTCACATAACATGTAGTAAATAGTTTTATAAGTATTAACATAAATGAACGAAAAACATATTCAAAGATGATTTGTAAGCTGAGTAACAATTTAAAACCTCATTCAAAGACAACATGAAAATGAAGGCTAAAAACACTGAAGAAGGGGACATTGAAAAATTATATTAAGCATTTACAAAAAGGGACACTTTGTAGTTTCTTGTTTTGTATCTTTTTGTGGGTGGAATCCTGGCTCTGCTGCGGTCAATGGGAGTTTTGGCATTGACTTCAAGAGGCCTGAATTTCATCCTGTGTTTTTAGGGTAATTCTTCAAGGGATTTGTAAGATATAATTCTAAATCATAACAGAAAACACCCATTAAGGAAGCTACTAAATATTTTTTGTGAGAAGAACAAATGATTTTAAGATGGGAGCAATCTGAAATACTCTTCCAACTAATTATCATTTGTTTTTCCTTTTTAATATAGCTTTATTTTTATACCACAACAGGAAAAAAATAGCCATATGAATGTGTATGCTTGAGAATTTTTCTCTTATGAGAATTCTAGGAAAGTTTCAGTGCCCAATTTTTTTAGTTTTATATTTGATGAACTTTAATGAACTTGATACCCTCACCTATTAGATAAGAACCACATCTCATCACTAGCCAGCCAGATAATTAATGGTTGAAACCACTGTAATAAAAAGCTATATTAATCCAACCTGTCATGGTCTATTATTGTGAAGCAACTCATGTATGACAAATTGAGAACAATATATGGAAGAAACAGAAAAGGTATTCATGCGGATCGTTTGTTTTGGTGAGTGACATTCTGCATTGGTTAACACCATCTGACACAAAACAGGTAGCCATGTGTTTGCAAATGCCTGCTTAAATGTTTATGGTAGACAAATAGGAGCCTTTATGTTGACTTCCGTGTGCTTTGAAGTCACTAATGAGTATGTTTTTGAATAACATATAGTGTAAAATCTCAGCTGAAGCAGTGACTATATTAGCATTAGATGACTATTTTCCATTCTTCCTCTTTCCCTCTACTTCCTATTTTTGTGGTTTTCTGAGGTATACTGTATAAGCTCTGTGAGACAAAGAGCATATAATATATGTCTGTGTGCCTGTGTTTCTGTATGAGATCTCACTTGTTCTGAGTCCTTCACACAGTCCTATGTATGAATTTCTCAAATATGTGGCCCTGACGACAGTATACCTTACTGTTCCTCAGTTATAAAAATAGATTTTTGTTTATTGCTCAGCAGCTGTATTTTGTTTTAATGTTGGTTACATTAAAATGCAAATCCTGTGTGCTAACTAAGATCAAGATAATTTTCAAGGAAGTGTTTGCATAGGGGCCGCAGAGTTATACCAGGAGATGAATGTAGTGAAGAGTGCATTCAACAGTGTGGTAATACCATTCAACCATACTCTTCAACAGTGTAGTAATACCATTCCTCTGCAGCTTTCAGCAAAGGAGTTTGTCCATTGAGGTCAACAATTTCAATCTAAGAATTAAATTTAGATTCATCAGTCTATATTTATGTATCTAAATATAAATGGTTTCATTTTCAAAGGTGCAGATTACTCCTGACTGGCGCTGACAGCATCTATTCCCATCTTCCCTGCTAGAATTATTAGCAGGCACCTTCGTGCTCCACTGTGCCAAGCAGGGATTCCTGACATGCAGACACATGTAAATATCATGAGTGCCATCCAACAAATGTAAAAGGACCAGAATGAGGAAAGTTGTATGGATGTATACTTCGGGGGAATGAGTAAGTTAGCACAGAAGCTGGGAAGATCATAGCAAAGACTGATTATTAGAATTTTTTTTTATATAGCAATGAAGATCTGGTTAGACAATAAATGAAAATGAGTCAGTTGATCTGAAGTAAATCTTGAATAATGAAGTGTGCTATTGCAGAAACACCTTTTGAAGGAAACATTTGTTCATATCAGAGATACGCAATAGAATTTTGTTGACTTCAGCCTAGGAGAAATCTTAAGACGAAGGACAAAGAACTGATTGTCCATGTTGACCCTTATTGATGTATATTTACATAATAATGGATACAAAATATCTGACCTAAGTGGAACTGCTCATGTTTTCCTTGTGTGGTGTGAGTTGGTGATAACCAAGAACCGTCAGGGGAAGTGTGCAAAAACCTCCACTGAATGCAGGTGACGCCCCTTCTGACTGGAGTATTCTTACTGACTTTAAACAGAATAAACAATACTAATGCTGGTTATGTTGAGACAGTTTAACTATATGTGTTCTTATTCCTAATCCATAGCACTGTCTGGATTTGCTTTTCATGTACACAATAACTGACAAAGAATGATTAAAATAAAATGTTGATTCTCCAAAGAGAGTTGGCCACTTCAGATAAAAAAATATTTTCAGCTCCAAATTCCTGTACACACATGTTATTTTTCAAGTTCATGGATACCCTTGTTACCAGGCATTTTTGTGCCATGATAAGTCTCCTCTTTCTTGCCACCACTCCCCAGTTTAAGTTGCTTTGTAAAGGTAGATTATATACTCTTTCCCCCTAATTCTCTATTATTAAAAAACAGTGCACGTTCATACTTCAGATGAGAAGTTGTTACCTGAAAAATGCTAGAGGTCTTGTAGTCTTTGAGGGTATTTGGAACAAACCATTACTGTTTGCAGACTAATTGTTTAGTGAGAATAAGGCAAGCTACTTTAATGACAGCTTGTGAAATAACAATCTATGATATAGTACTTGGATGTAGCAACGACTGTGTTTCAAGCCAAGTAAAGAAACTGTCAGTATCTTGTGCGTGAGAAGCTTGTAGATACCCTGAGGTGACTTCATATAATTCTAAACCAGCAGGTAGCTTCTTGCATAGCTAATCATGGCATCAGTGCCTGGAGCAAGTGGAGGTGGTTGACAATGTACTTTAGTTTTAGATTAATTCAGCTCCTTTTGAAAGTAATTTTAATTCTCTGTTCCAGTTTCTGAAGTAAGAATTTACCTGCTTTATTTTTGCAAAATAGAGAAGGTAACCTTGAGGAGGAGAAAGCATACTTTATGTTTAAAAAGCAAACTAATAAACAAACAAAAGAAAGCAACTCCCCAAAACCCCCAAAGACAAAACTCAAACCAAAGAAAAAAAACAACAAACAAAACCAAAACCAGAACCCCAAACCAACCAACCGAAAAAACACAACTCAAACTTGATTTTGGGAACTCTAATTATTGTCTAGTAGAGCTCAGAGAAAAGCTCCTAAGAAATAATAAAAGGAAGTATTTTTCTGTCTCTGTAAAATATCTCTGAAATATTTCTGAAAAAGCTCCATATAAGTCAGTCTGAGCACATAGGTTATTCATAAACTACTCAGACTATATACAGCATAAACTCTTTGACAGAAACTGTGGTATTTGATTAGCCGTGTGGTACATTAATATCTGCTACGTTATAGACTTGCTGATGTTTTTTATAAAACAAGAGGAATACAAGTGATTTCCAAGTGACTGAAAACAGTTCTTTGAAACAGATGGTCAGTCCTTAACACTGCCTGTAATAAATGTCAGATGTACAGATCTCTTTAAAAGGATTAAAAATGGGTAAGCACCTTAAGTGGTTGGACACTTAAATACTTACCTTTGAAAAATCCATTAATTCATACCTTTTAACACCTTTAAAATCAAGAGTTTGAGACTTTTATTTCTCAGTAATATTCTTGTTATGCCAAATAACAGCACATTAACACTATGTTAACACTTCATAGTAAAAATTAAGAGAAAACAATAGCTTGTTTTCAACTCTATGAGAAATATTTAAAAACATGTATAAAAGTGAATGTTTTAGTTTTATTCAGTGAATGCTGGAAAAAACCTTGACTCTTTATTCACCCATTTCTATTGTCTTCACTATACTAAGAGTATGTCTCAGTCTAAATTCTGAAATGGTGTGTATGTGTCACAACTTGTGTACTAACATAAAAGCATGTAGCTTGCTAAAAACTTGGGCTTCAGCACTTAAGCTGTCATTGTTGGGCTGGTTGAATTCTTTGGTTTGTGCCCTGTTGCTTCACATCATGGTAGAAGAGAATAAAATTACAAAGACCATTTTATAATCACGTTAAAGCCACACAAAAGTCAATCTCAAAAACTGAATCAAATAAGACAAATAATTCAGCAACACTATATGCCTTTCCTCACTGCATAAATATCCCAAACTCTCCACCTATGCTTGCAGAGATTTTCCAGAGCTCTAATTTCTTTCTTTTCTATATGACTATCTCTAGCTTTACATCTACAGAGAGTTATTTTCTTCTCATCTGCCACTCGGAGCAGACTGGACAATGCAAAGGTTATCTGCTGCTAAGCATTTTGTCTGCAAACAGGCCCATAAGGTGGCTCCTGACAAAGAGCAGCTCATCATTCACACTCATTATGCACACTTGTATATCTGCTGGGGGTCATCCGGGTAAGTCAGGAGATGGCTGGAACTTTCAGAAACTTACCAGAAGCCTACATGGGCTCTTGTGTCTCTGTGTCCTCAGTGATTTCAGGTGCAATGCTGTAGGAGGAAACAAGTGTTTGGAAGGAGAAATGGGAAAAGAGGGCTATCCATATAAATCTCGTTCAAACTTTGTGCTTGAAGGGCTTAAGAGGTCTGGTAAAGTCCAACTTGCAGAAACTTTTTGCCTTCCTTCCCTCTGAAACAGTATGGTCTGGCTGGTTGGGTGTAGTGGTTGAAATGCACCTCTCCTGGGGACAGTATTAACAGTCAACACCTTTCATAGTGTAAGTTTAGGTTGCTTGAAAATAGAAAGTAAATACATGTGTAAATGAAAAGAAAATAGCTGTGTTAGTTGGCCAAAAGGGGTCAAAAGATAACACAATTTTTAAAGCAGTAAAGATCTGAGGTTTTTTGCCCTCAGCACTAAAAAGAAATACGAGTCTATCTTAAAAGACTCTAAGTTACTAATTATAATTGATTGTACAGTTTTCCTGAGGATAGGTTGTGTTTATACATATATTAAAAAAGACACAAAAAATTGTGAAAAGATTCATTTGGTCAAATGTTTGATTTTTCAGAGGATATCAAAACAAAGAATGTGACCCTCTTCCTTCAATAATTCAACTGATTTCACTCACTGTCTTTTCCTCTTCCCCTCTATTTTCTCCCACTGAAAACATGGAGAATGCATGGGGAAAAAGACTGAACACAATGGTGTTCTTGTAACACACCTTTTTTCAATAATTGAGAAATATATTTTCCAATGATTATCTAAAATAACCCTCTGATGATTTTTCCAATGAAAGGAAAGCATAAAAAATCCACCCCCACATCAACAGAGAGACAGAAACATTAAAATGGAAAATCCTAAATAAAAAAAATATTTTTCTCATCAGAAGCAAAACTCCATTTTAGAATTAGATAAAAACTGTTTAACTGGTTTTGAAAGCATAACATTTTAATCAGAGATACTAAGAAATTGAATCATTTGGCTCAGCTTATCACAGCCAGTCATAACTGTGAAGCAGAATAGTCAGGGAGCCACAGAGGACAAATCATCCACAGATAATCTGCAGGTCATGACTAAGGTCATTTAGCACAGAACAATCACTATTTCACTAATTTTTTGTTGCTATTACTCGGGCATGAGAAAGCACTTGTATGTTTGTATGCGCCAAAATGAATAAATGGTTCAAACCTTATGTGGTCAGAAATTTGGAATGCCTATATGAAAATGTTAGGGTATGTGCAAAGGTGATACTATTCCATGCATTACAAACCAACCAACAAACAACAATTAAGTAGGCAAAACAGAAGGACTTAAGGTCGTGTATAATGTTATGTCATAAGAGTAAGAAAGGGTGGAGTGTATTAACTGCACATAGATGTGTACACACAATCTATAGAATAGATGTTCATATCTGAATTAATCAACATGGTTCTCCTTAAGAGTCACTGGAGTGAAAAAGATGCTTGTAGGGTGTGATGCATGTCTGTCACAATAGAGACATCTAAGCCAGTTCAGATGATGTGTGCCTATTCCTTTCATCAATGATAACTAGCATGACTACATCAGATCTAGATGTCTACATGGTACAAGTGCAAAATAAGGTGAGAAGACTCCTTCCTCAAATGGCTCATCAGATCTCTAGCCAACTCCTGAGAAATTTGCTTAGGAGTTTCGAACAAAAGAGGAAACCAGGCATGGCAGAGTCAGAGGAGCCATGTCTGCCTGTGATCCTTTTTATTAAAATTCCTAATAGTTGTAACATTTATGTTTTCCCCAAATTAATTAAAAAAAAGAACTGAAACCATAACAGTGCAATAGTCACAGTTTTGAAAATTCGTGCATTGCTTGGGGTAAAATCTAAGGACTCTGTAGATCAGTGTTAATCTGAGCTGAGCCTTAATTCCAGGGTTAATTGTGGCTATGAGTGGCTGAAAAGGTCATTGTTTTAAAATTTGTTTCTGGGCTTTTTCCAGCATGCACATTAGAATGATTGCTGCTGTCTCTATTAGAACATACTTTTCTAGTGATAATGTAGCCAAGTATCTTAATCCTCTCTTTAGTCTTTACCAATAAAAAACCACTGGTGATGCAGATCCTCTGATTGTGTGATATGAGAGGTGGGAGGAGACTAGTCAGAAACATTGTTTTGCTTAACTCTAATATTACTGAAATTAAAGTGAAATGTTAATTTCTGGCTGTACTCTGATTTGTAGAAAGTGAACAGCTTCACAATTACTATTTCTATAGTGATACAAAACACTGGCTAAAGCTGAGCTTCATCTACAGCCTCATCCACCTCCACATGTCTCCTCCTCCTCTGCACCTGTCACAGGTACACTTAACATGTTAAAGTTTCTACAGCACCTTCCCCAGAACTCTCAGCTGTGGCCAAGCTGTAGCCATGGAAAAGGCTACAGGGCTGTTCAGGGTGGCTGACAGGGAACAGGCAGCTATGAAAAATCATACATCAGCAGCAAAAGCTGGTGGGAAACGTGGGCTGCTACCTGAGTTCTATGTAACCAGATAACGCGTGTAGTGGAGGGACTTCTGTCAGGGGAGGATGTCCCAGCTTTGGAGTTGCAATCGACTGGCTGCTAACAAAGTAGTCAGCTATTTTTTCTGAGCCCTCATCTGAAGAACATCCAATCATCCCTCAGAAATTTAATTAAAAAAGGTAATTCAAAGATAGTTAAAAATTACTATGTCAGGTGATAGAGACAAGCCCACTGTGCTCAATAAGTCAAGCATAGCTGAAGCACTCAGTGGGTTTGGCTCCCTTGCCTCACATAAAGCAATTAATAATTAAATATGAGTTTTCTTCTTTAAACGATTTTCATGGTTTGATTTTCTTTTTTGTGGTTATTTGTTCCCTTGGAAGGTGTGCTAGTCATGTTGCTTTTGAACTAAAATTCAGCATACCATATACTTTTTATTGGCATCAATGCAATTTCTTCTCTGTGGCCTTCAGAAGTCCCAGACCTCCAGACTAGAACTGGTGTAGATTGCTGCTGGCATCTTTTCACAAGTACACATAGACACGTCACCCCCACATTGCAGCAACTGTCATAGTTTCTTTTTGATTTCAACATCCAGTTCAAAATAACTGCTTTGTCTTTATGGACGTTTCAGGCACTTGCTCCAATCTATTGTACCTCAAATATCTTGGGCTGGATCCACTCCTGGCTACACAAAGAGGCTGAAAAACTGCCTGAAGTGTGCAGCTGACCACTCTCCCAGCTGGAGGAGTTGTAATCAGAGCAAGCTGCTCTCCAGTGATCTCCGCTGTGCAATTCCCATTTGAGAGAAGCTACTCTCCTGCACACTTTTAAACAGCTGCAGGACTTCTGAGTATGCAGAAGATGGCATGATAAGAAGCCAAAAGCCTCTTTCATGACATAGAGCTATGATAGATGCTGTGTGAAGCAATTTTTCAAGAGAAGGGATCCTCTTCACAGCAATTCTCAAAATTGTAGTGTGAACACTGTTAAGTTTTTCAATTTTTCCTTCTAAATCCCTTGTTTTTTCCAGAAGTCCTGTTCTTCTCTGGACCTCCAGATAATCCATCAACAGCCAAGTAATGCCTGTTTTGCTCTCTTGGCTCTTATCACCTACAGTTTTCTGTTTCTCTAACTCAGCAGTCATGACTATTAAGATGTTATCACAAGTCTCATAATATTTTGAATTTTTTATCCAGACTTCCATTAAAGTCAGCTAATTACAAGAAAATCCTCTCATTTTTTATTACACAAATACATAATCCTTACAAGTTGCAGAGAAAGGTCTACATCATGAACATTTAAAAAGTCAAAATCTGCAAGAAAATGTCAAGGAATTGTCCTAATTTCATGGGGTTTAATGGTTAATTTGGGAATCTGGCTTAAAATTTTTGAATGCCTATACAGTTTCATCAACATTCTACCCATTTTCATGAGATGACTGTGTTACATAAATTGAGCCCTTGAAATGTTCATTATCTCAGGTCAAAGGCAGTGTAGGTGATTAATTGGCAATAATAAATGATATATTCATATAGTCATTCATCTGCAGCCTGAGAAAACGCAATTTCTTCAAGAATAAGATACATAGAATACATGTATATGGAAGTAAGGGAGACTCTATTAAAAGGAAATAAACACCAAAATTAGGGTGACTGCTGTACTCAGCAGTAGAAACCTATGAGTAAACTGTGGCGTTCATTTTGCCTAAATGACAGAAAAATATTGCATGTAATCCGTACTCTGCATGTGCTTTGTATATTAGAGCAAAATCTTTTAAATGCATTTTACCAGTGGATGCTGAAAAAGGTAGCAGAGATCTGAGAGGACTTGTGATCATTCTCAATAAATACATCAGAGAGGTAAATACAGGGAGGTTGAAAAGCTATTAAAAATAAAGGATAAAGTTGGCACAAGAACAAATGGTATAAACCCGTGATGAATAAATTGAAGCTGGAAATTAGGAGGAGATTTGTAACCATCAAAGCAGTGAAGAAGTTTTGCCTATTTTTATTGAGACTATGCTGTGTAACCTTGAAAAGCCGCATGCCCTACTTACCATGAATCCAGTCTTTCAGGGGTCAAGAAGAACCATAAAAATCTTCAGGAATCTCTACTCCCCCAAGTATAAAAATGTCACAATTCTGAAGGCAAATATTTATTGAAGGACCTCTTCAGCTAGAAGCAGTATTATCAAGTTTTTGTTCCTAGCCTTGCAGAGCTGAACATTTTTTAAAAAGCAGATATTGAGCATGTGTTTTGCATAGGTGACTTTTAAATGTCTGAATGTCCCTTATTCTGAAACTCCCTTTTTCTCTGCCATCTTTGTGAGGAAATTTCAATATCTAGAAAAAGAATGAAATGTTCTTCACCCACTTTAAAATGGATACTGCTGCACTGTTAGATTAGTAAAATTCAAAATTCTTTCCATTTTAAGAGGGAAAATTTGTCTGTATTTTAATCCTGACATCTCTAGATATGTTGTACTAAACTATGGTTAAAAAAATAAACTGGAAACTTTTCATACCAACAAATTATAGTCATCATATTGGAGGTATGGCCTAATCCCAGTTTCAGGGTCCCATTACAGTAAATTAATATGGAGTTGTGGTTGAAGAATAAAATAATAACTTTGAGGTGATGGTTATCAACTTTTAACTATTTTCTATGGAAAAATCAAAACCTGCTTCAGTTTGTTATACTTGTTCATTCTAGTTTCACATCAGTAAGACCTCACAAATTCACTAAATTTTGCAGGTTATCACTTAAAAGAGTATTTATATATCTTGGTTCAAATACAGTCAGGCCTCCTATACCATGGAACTGTGGTCTTATTCAGGTCCTGCAAAGCCCTACTTCCGCATTGAATGGCAGCTCATTAATATGCGAATTTGCCCCGCACCCTCAGACGGCTCCCTGGTGCTGTTTCAGCACTGTGTTGCTGTGTATTGGTTGCCGCGACGGCCGTGCCGGGGGTGTGTCGAAGCAGCAGAGCAGCACTGGCTGTGCCCAGGACGGGGCAAGCGGTGGAGCCACCGTGGCCGTGCCTGGGGGCTTGGGGAAACAGTGGAGCAGTGGCAGCCACGCCTGGGACAGGTGGAGCCGCCGCCATGGCTGTGAGGGTTGATTTGCATATTCATGACTGCCTAATTGAATATTCATGTGTGCCAGGTCATGCCTGCACAGTTGTGAAAAGGGACCTCCTTAATCACTGAAAAAATCATGCCACTAAGATGTTAAGCTGCAATATGGGGGGCGCGAAGTGGAAGAGGGTCAACTGTAACTCTATAGAACTACAGCACATTTAAATAATTCTCAGAATAAATACAGTCGTCCATCTCGCACTTTGCGTCCCCCATATTGCAGCTTCAGATCTTAGCGGCATGCTTTTTTAGCTATATAGGGGACCCGTTTCACAACCGCACATGCGCGATCTGCCATGGTGGCGGCGGTGGCGGCCCTGGCCCTGGCCTGGGTGGTGGAATGGGTGGTGGTGGTGGCTCGGGCTGCAGTGCGGGCAGCACGGGTGCAGGTGATGGTAGCAGGGGCGGCGGCAGCGGCTGCGGGAGGGGCACGGCTGGTGGCAGCAGCGCGGCTGTCATTTAACGTGGAAGTTGGGCTGTGCGGGTTGAGATTAAGACCGCGGATGCGTGATATAGGAGACCTGACTAATTTCAAATGTTCTTTCTTGATGTGTAGCCTTGATTTGTTTGCGTATGCTTTCATCCCTTACCTAACTTAACTCTTCTGCCTGTTCCAAGGACACCATTTGCACTGCCTTTGTTCCACCTTAAATTTAACTTGCTTTTGTCTTGATTGTCTTAATTTTTGCAGCCACATTACAGCAGTGGCTGCTGCACCTGACTGTGTCTAATTACCTCTGGAAAGTAATGCAAGTAATTCCAGCTTTACTCTGAAACTCTTCCTTGTTTCCTTGCTGACTCCTTTGTTGAGGGCATATTCATTTGTTAGTTCTGAAAATTCATGTTCAGACTCAGCTATGAATCTATCCCACTTTGTTTTTATTTATCAGCCACCTAGCAACATTTTCTTCAGACAAGATTCACAGTGACTACGTGCCATTCAAAACCATTGCGTTGTGTGTTCTTAGCTGTGCAACCACATCTCTTTTTTCCCCCCCTGAAATTATTAATTTCACTGAACTGGTTATGAAAAAGAAACACGTGATTTTTAATCTTTTCAGAGAAGCCATATATATTTTTCTAGAAAATGTCTTTCAAACTCTTACATTATAAACCCAGTTATAACTTTTAGCAAAGGTAAGGGGAGTATTGAAATCTGACTTTCCAAAATAATTTGGTTACATGAGACTTAAACTTCAGCTTTAGCCTTCATTATAAGGGAGGGTTTAAATATGTGACTGAAATGTGCCTTGAAGGCTGAACCTCGTCCCACAACACAGAAGGTAAATTAGAAAAAAGTCTAAAATGTGTTTCATCTTTAAATATCTTTGATATTAGGGCCAAGTTCCTAATTATTAGCATGTATGAAAGTATGAAAGAAGAGTTTTGAGCATTTATGTCACCAAGACATCCTAGTCCAGAAGTAAACATTTTGTTTATACCTAACTTCAAACACTATTTTATAGACATCTGCATTGCTCTATAGTCTCTTTATTGTCAGGGTAAAGAAACAAACAAAAGGGGCAACCTTTTCATCTAGCCTCTTTCACGTATACACCAGTGTAAGATGAAGAACATCCTGCTCATTACTTATTCTACTATATTGAGCATAAGAAACCTTTTAGTGACTGGATCTGGCACTGGGTAAAATCATCCTTCTTACCTTTATGGGGTTGTTATTCTTACTGTAACAATAGCACTTGTTATTCTTACTGTAACAACAGCACGTAGGCTACAGTACTTTAAAATCTGAATATTTTGCATTTTAGATAGAATTTTTTGTTTCCTTTGCTATTTTATATTTGATAGAGATAAGACTCAACTACGTATTTTGACACAGTATCTGAATTACAAAACAACATTAGAATCTGTAACCAGGGACATTAAAAACACATACCTTTTTGCGGAAAAAAAATGAGACAAAAAGGAAACACATATAGTTTTGAATTAACCATTTATAATTTTTTCCTATTTAGTTTTGAGATTTGTGACCGAAATCTTAGTAACAATATAACTGGGAACTGTGCAGACACAGTAGTCTACACAGCAACCACAGTCTTTCAGCACAGAGCGAGATGAAGAAGCTCAAGAGAGATGGATCCATGTGCTTCGTAGCATGAGATCTGTTGACCCAACCTATGACAAGTACTGTGCTTTTATCAGGGTCAGGGACTGTGAATCTCTAGGTCTGCTATTCTACACTGCTGTGTTCACAGTGTCACACTGGTCTGACTTTATTGTATCATTTTTCAGAAATAATACCTGTCTCAGAAGTGGCTTTGGATTCTCTGCATCACCTTCCTTCTAACTTTAGTTATGGTCAGCCTCACAATCTATAAATACTTCATTGATTCAGACAGGTGGTCCACTACTACTCCTCTGTATAAATAAAGCTAGCAAAGTCCAATACAAATTAAATAAATATACACAAACCCCCAGTGCCCCAACCTTGGCCGCATAGCTGCGTTAATACGCACTCAAATTGAAAAGTGTTTACATTTGCTTTGCAACATAGTATGGTGATTTCTCTGAAACCTTTTAAAAACTGTCTTTCCCTTGTACCTGTATGCATTAGACTAATGGTCTGTCTAGGCTTGGGCTGTAGGTATTATTTCAATATAAAACAATAACAGTATAATAATGATGCATGAAGCGTCACTGCCAATAACAGCTAAGGGACCAGAGTTTTGCAAGATGCTGAAAGACTTTAAATTGCATCTACGTGAACGCAATACACTGTATCATTTTCAAAGTAATAATTTTAAAGTATATTATAAACACCTTTAAATAACAGTTGTTTTTATTTTTAACAGTCAGTGATAACAGTTATATCAGTGAGCAGTTCTAAACTAGAGATTGAAGCTCGAAGACATTGTGTCATTGGCATTTTTTTAAATTGAAAAGTGGCTTTTGACCACAATAACAATTTTTAGACAGACTGTTCTGTCTGACATTTCTATTTTTTTTTTTTTAACGGGAAATTTGCAAACAAAAGCTGTTCCCTAGTGACCTTTGGAGACTTTCAAAAGAAAACAAGCTACTATTTTCTCTTGAAATGCTTTTTGGAAAACACTTCCCATCTTTAAAGTTCTTTGAAGAAACAAACAAATGAAAAATGTTTTAAGAATATTAAACCAAAGTGCTCAGAAATCAAAGTTCTCCAGCTAGATTTGTAGGACTAATTCTACAGTTTGGAATTCACTTAGCTCTTCTATGATTATTAAACCATTAATTATTGTAGGCACCTGCTATACATTAATTATCAAAAATTTTATGGTGAGGATTTCCAGCATAAATGTTCATATGAAAATACAGGCCTAGATTTATCCTACCTGCATTGAGGTAATTGAGAACCTTGGCTGACCATCAGTCCCTAGGCAATGGAAAGAGATACAGTCAACCCTCTTCCACTTCCCGTCCCCTAGATGGCGGCTTCACATCTTCACGGCATGATTTTTCAGCAATTAAGGAGGCCCCTTTTCGCAACTGTGCATGTGCGACCTGGCACACATGAATATTCAATTGGACAGTCATGAATATGCAAATCAACCCGCACAGCTGCAGTGGCAGCAGGGGCTCCGATGGTTCCCCCCGTCCCTGGCATGATGGCGGCTCTGCCCCTTACTCCCTCTCGGGCATGGCAGGGGCAGTGGAGGCTCTGGCCATGTGAGGGTGCTGGGCAAATTTGCATATTAATGTGCTGACATTCTACATGAACAGAGGGCTTCGCGGGACATGAACAAGACTGTGGTACCGTGGCATAGGAGACCCAACTGTATTTCTATAGGGCAATTCAGGTGTTAGGTGGTGGGTATAGTGGATGCCTCCCTCTCACAACCCTTCTCCAGGGGCTTATAGGGGTGCTCCTCCATGTACTTATCTGAAAAATCTCAGTTAAGTATTTAAATCTAAGAGAGATGTTGTGTGCTATAGCTCTGAAAAGCCATAGATCAGAGGAGCAGAGGATATGAACTCCTGTAGTGGTCAGACCAAAGTTCTTCTCCCCATACCTTGCCTCAAACAGTGGTTGCAAGGACTGTTTGTGCCCTCCTCACACAGACGGGAGCTGTTTCCTGAGCCAGAGGTGGTGGCTTTGTGATGAATAGCCCTCAGCGTTTGTATATCGTGTTTGATCAATCTTGTGTGAACAAATTTGAGATCCCACATCTGCAGCACATTTAGGAAGGACTTTCACAGCTTAACTGTATAGAATAGAAAAAAGGAAGCAGTGTCTTGACCTGGTAGAACACTAAGGAAGATGGGAACTGAGATACCAGTTGTGATGGCTCAGAAAGCAGTGCACTGATGCAAAGGACCAACTCTTCATACTGTGTACTTCTCTATAAACACGTAATACTGAAAATTTTGATACATGTTCTTTTTTTATACTCTGATTCTTGGCGACAAATTGACTCTTGAATCTTTACAAAGTACATGCAATACAAAATCCCATTAAGTATCCCATCTGCTTGTTCACATACTTGGAAACTAGTTTCATGCCAGTACAATATGCTAGGTTTGGGCGGGGGAGGGGGAGAAATGATTCAAGGTCCCTGTTTAGACCTTTTCATATCATACTAATGTTGGACACAGGTTGTGGTTATCCTCTGTATTGTTCTCAAGTATTCAGTATGGACTGTTCAGCTCAGGAGGATCAGAGTTTGTTCTCACTGCACAGGACACACTATGTCTCTTATCTACTGGAACTTTGTTCTTTGCAGAGAAATATTTTTTGTGTTGTATCCATGGGAACTTTTAGCAAGGGTGGATGTCCAAACAGACAGTTCAGCTCTGCCTTCATTTCCTTCCCCCTCCTCGGAGTGTATTCTGATGTAAATAATTCCTGTCTCTACAGGTGTTGAGACAGGCAGCTCTCACATGAAAAGAAAAAAAAAACGAGAGAGAGAAGTAAAAAAAGAAAACAAAATCATGACAAACAAGTTTACCTAGTAACTATTTGGAAAAACTACCTTCTACCTCCATCTAACTATAAAAGGAAATATGTTTTATTTCATCTGTAATCACAGGGTTTCAATTAACATAAGGTAAGAGTACATTCAGAGCTATTCATCATTACTAAATCCTAAGATTCAGGATACGTGTGTGTTTGAATATCTTAGCCATAGAAACCTCAGAAACTGCTGTTAAAGTGCAAATATCCTTTCTTTAGTATGCACAGGCATAACATCCATAATCCTTTATCTCTGGCAAAGCTGCTGGCTGCTGGGCTTTTTGCCAAGGGCATGTTTGGTGGTGTGTGGAATCTGAGGTTGCTGCATGACATTACTGTTGAAGGTGCGCAGATACCATAAAGCTGGGAGTGATATAGGTGCCGAGATGGATAAATGGATGGATGTTTTCTTTACCCACTTGCCAGCATTTTGATTCAACCAGTCCAACCTGACTTTCCAGATTATTTAATTGAGGAGACTCAAATACATCTGCTTGAGAAATCCTGGCGAGTAATCAAGCCCCATGCAATTCACCCCACTGACATCTCAAAATTAAAGGTAAACACTGAGCAGCTCTCATTTAAATTTGAAGCATCTGATGCAGCCGTGATTTTTTTTGTAGGTTTTTTTTTTTTTTTTTAAAGTTGCTGGAGAATAAAAACAACAGTTGAAGGAACTGCAGTCTGTAAAAAGATTTCTCTGGCAAGGAGGCCAAACTAAATAATGACACCCAGAGCAAAAACATGCTTCACTGAAACTAAACGTTAGTCAATTCACTCTTTGAAACAAAGGATTTTTTGTAATTTCAAAAGTGAACATTGTACTTTTCTCTGGCAGCCATTTGTATGTTTTTCAATGATCTGATTATGTATAAATCCCAATTTAGCATGCCTTTCAGCACCTAAATCCTATGAGTGATTTAAAAACATTAATGAAGTTTCCTATAGACTACAGCTGTGCTTCTCTTCCTCCCAACCTTTTTTGAAATGCAAGCTTTAGTGACAATGTTTTGATGTGCCTCATTTATGGATATGTATTTTCTTCCGGTTTTTTTTCTAATTACTTTGTAAATATTTATGAAAGATACAAGATCTCTTTCACATTCACACAGCGAGTCAATGCTTTTCCCTTCATTCCGGGCTTTCATGTGTGCTCTCAGACTTTTCATGGAACCTGTACTCCTTACACTTACAGTCATCATCGATGAGGTCTGAAACTTAGTATAAAACGAGTTTAAAGGTTTCTCATTGGCGTCGGGGGATGAAGTCGCAGATCCTACTCAGAATAATCCAGTAGTTTGCAAGATATTGGCTAGATTTCACTCCTGGCTTTGCTCTGTCTTTGTCTACCTGCTTTTACAATTTGTAAAACATCACTATACCCTGTTTGCAGGATTGTACATCTCCTTTACACTAGCCTGAAGGGGTACTGTAAATCTATCCCTCTCAGAATGATTTAAAATACTGCAGGTGATTCTTTCTCCCCTCTGCCTTCTCACAGGCTCTCTGTGGAGGCTCTATGCCTGAGCACAGAGAAGTAAAGTCACAAACCAAACAGGAACCTCTGGTGGTTGCATTGTAGAGCTTGGGATACCTCCACTGTGCCAAGTGCTTCCTACTGTTAGTAAGGCTTTCTTTGCTAAGACGGCAGCAAGGATGGTATCAACAATCTTGGTGTTGCAACAGCTCTTTAAAATTACTTATATATATATAAAATAACTGTTTTAAAAGAAATACATAGAGGGTCAACAAGAGGAAAATACTCAGTTAGAAACTTTACTATGGAGCAGCTTTTTTCTAGAAACTGTTGTGGATTCACCTTTTCTTCTCCTAAAATTATTTCTTTGCTACTCTTTCCACTGTTATTAGTGACAGAAAAACAAAATTTAAAATAATTCCTAAAAGCCTGTAGGTAGGAAAAAATGCTGTGAAACCCAGGTCTTTTCCGAGCTAAGGTTACCCTTGACTGAATCATTATTTTCAACTGAAAGTCTGAATTGTTGAAAATTCCTACTCAGCTCCATCCGTACTTATCTTGTGCTTTTCCTGTAGGAGGAAAACCAAAACCTGAGTTACTGCAAATAATTTTCCTAAAAGTTATGTTTTCTTTTACTGAACTTAAAATCATTTGTAATACCCTGAGTCCTCTTATTTCTTCAAAATAATCCCTTACCTTATACACATGAAGTAGTGTAACCACATTCCAACACAGTCACATTTATTAAAAATTCCATGTCCCATGTATTTTACGCTGGAGATGTTTTGGTTAAAGAAAGAGTGGAAAATGTTAAAGTAAATATTGTTCCAATCATTGCCCAACCAGTGCACTTAGTTAATTTTACAATCAGGTAGTCAAAATGAACCTTCTATTGATTTTAGGGCTATTTAGCCCTGCTGAACAAGGGCATGGTGTGATCAGTACTGCAAGTCCTACTGCCACAGGGCTAATACAACTCCTGGTGAAGCTGTTGACAGAGATTATGTGCCTCAGTCTTGTGACTTAGCACCTAGTGAAAAATGCTCCTTCATTTCTGAACCCAGATACCTGATGAGGGAAAAAAAAGTGGGCAACAGGTAAGTAGCCCCACTCTCTCAGCTTTGAGGGGTAAATCCTTAAGCCACTTCTCGCTGGTGATCTCTTACTGATGCCTTGGCATCCTAAGCAAATCACTAATGGTTGTTTTATCCTCCTTCCAGATGTGATTCTTCATTCCACAATCTGAGATAAAAAAGTATAAACTTGGGGAAGTTCCAGACTGAAGGTGTTAATGGATTGCTGGATTCAAAACCATTAACTTAGTGGAGTTATTTCAAAATAACACCAGCATAACTGAGATTCAAATTAGATCTCTGTAGTATAAATAAATGTTTAGTTACATACTCAAAATATCCAATTCATATGCCATTCTACATAAACTTACAAATAAATAAACTGTACTGTTGGTATCCTGTTTCTGATGGCTTTTTTCTCAGAGCTACTCTTTTGATGATGATAAAGATTTTTATTATTCTTCATTTGTGGATTAATGAGTTTTGAAAACACTGTCCAGAGGCACATGAAAACGCATGTGACTTTAAAGAATGGTGAATTTATTCCACCTTGTTTATTCTGGAACTAGAAAGGGGAATAAGCACACATCACTCAAGGAACTAGAAGTAGGCAGGGCTTGCTGCTCTATGCTGTCCATGTTTAATGCAAAGGACACGAGAGTGTTGTGCTTATATAAGGACATTCTTGCATCACATCTGCACTGTAAATGCCCATCAGTAACTCAAGGGTAGAGTACTCTGACTGAATAGATTTGATTAAACCTTTCTGGGAGTAGATCTATCACAACCCTGCTTCTTCATGTTGCATGATAACATCCGGCCCCAGGCAGACTTTTGATTAAAAGTTCTCCTGCACATTTGTGGAGAAATTCTGTTTATTCCCACAACTCCAAGAGCATTGAGGTTATGTGCCCACATTTTGAAGTGCAAATGACATAAACTGCAATTTGGCAAAGATGATTCTGGAGCTGGGAAGCCATCTGGGGAGCCCTATAGCTGTTTTCCATTGGACTATGATTGGGAAAAAAAATGTGCATTTTAAAAAGAGATCTTTAATTTTTTAAGTTAGTTCACAAAATTTTTAAAACTGGGAACGAGGAGCAAAGAGTACAGGGCTTGGAGCACAGGGCAGCGTGGGAACTGGGAAAACTTTAGAGAATCATTTTCCACAGAAGAACCACAAATTGAGGTCACAAGTATACTCTTGAAATATGATTTATTTTCTATTCCGCACTTCTTATATTCTTGCCTCTTCATTTTTACCTGTTATACAGAGATCAAATAAGTAAACATTTTTCCTTGTCTTTGGAAAGCTTTTTTTCTTAGTTTTAGAAACATTTGGAAATGCATCTACTAAGTCATTTTTGAGCTGCACACCAGCAGAGCCATTATTTTTTACACTTCTCACTGTTCTAAGTGATGCCTTGAAGGTCACCTTGAGGGTCACCAAGTCACTCTGATCTACTTGTAAAGCAAAACCATCTTGGTTGTACAAGTCAAAACTCCTTTTCACTTATGTCTCACAGCTAGAGCATTGGGAAGAGTTGAAGAGAATTGGCCCATGAAAAATAAAAGAAGTATTTGAACTGTTAGTGTGTAAGTGAACCAGAGGCACAGACTTAACTACTTCATTGATGGTTGGATAGGTAACACTGCTGGGGATGACTCCAGGCTTCTTGTTCACGCCTAACTCAAATTGAACAATGATGATTTTTAGTAAATTGAATAGTTAGCAGAAAATGCTGACTGGTTCTTTTTGATGCCAGTGTCAGTCTTAATTCCAGGTTACCTTGAATCTCATATGCCATGGAAAATTTTTGAAATTATATGTAAACATCTAAATTGCTTCAGTATGGTTTTCTGTGATACTAATCCTCCTAATCCCACATGGGCAGCATACTGAAGGGCCACTAAAGACTTATGTGAGGCACTTTATGGATGTAGTGGGATACCGAGAGTACCCTCACCCTCAGTGAATTTGATGAACTGGGCCAGTATGGTAAGATGATTGACAGTATCTCCATAAACACAAATTTGTTACTGAACACAAGGGTCACAAATCCTTGTGTGAGTTTCAAACATTCTTCTTCTGACATCAAACTGTCTGGAAATACCTCTAAATTGAATTACTTTAGGTGTGCATACAGCAACACCAAGCAGCAGCTCAGGTCAGAAAGAGGAAGGACAGAGATTTCCACCACTGACTTTAGTGAATGCAGGCAGCAAGCATGTGATTAAGCAACTTTTAATTTTTCCTGCTGTTTACAAAATCTTGGTGTTCAGACTGTCTCCCTGTGCTGTGCTCAGGGAATTGAGCAGCTGACCCTGCTACTGTTGTAGGTTGCTTGATTCACTAGGCTCCACGATCAGGGATTAATTTTTATCAGTTGCACAAGTAAAAGAGATAAAGACAATGAGATAAAGGGAACATGGTTCTTCGCCCATGTAGTAATTTGCCTACCCCAAAGGACTCATTTACAATAAAAAGAGATCAATAACAGTATACTAGTACAAGCAGGATTCCTTTCAAGAGTCTTCATTCATACAATTATAAAACAGCTGCTTCCAGGTGACGTATATACTTCACCTTTGATCTCAAAACAGTGTATTTAGCTATAAAAGTCATGTTTGCTATCTGTAGTATTTTGAATGTGTGATTCTTATCTATGTATAGAGACTAATCAAATGAGTATAGAACAATAGTCTGATTATTCAGTTTTAAATATTTTTCCATTCTCAGAAAAAAATATAGGAAAAGGTATTAGAGTAATTTCTAGCTAAAAAGTGGCTAAAAATCTGAAATAAATGGATCATTTCTAATGACTCAAGCGCTGAACTGTGGAACAAAACTCAGAACTACTTCAGTGCAAAAAGTCTATAAGTAAACAGTAAAATACAAACATTTATGGGATGAAGGCCATGCTCTCATGTAAAAAATGAAGGAATATAAGTAAGACGTGATGTGGTAATAAACTGAAGTTGATTAAACCTTGCTGTAATGGAGTTACTGAAATCTGCAACAAACATACTTATTCACATCATGCTTTACTTTTTTTGAAGATTCTGAAAAAAATTCTTACCAATTCACAAACAGCACTCGAAGTATACAAAACCATGAGTTCGACTGAAAAAGAAATCCAACAGATCAACTACTAAAATTAGATTTTCTATGAAAACTTTTTATTTCACTGAATACTTCATCGCTTCAATTAGACACAAAAATCATCTTGTGCTGTGTTGCTACAGCAATTTTCATTTACAACCGAATCAATATTGGACTAAATATCAGGAGACATAGTCATTGTTTATATATTCTCACTCACACTGGTCTTATAGGATTGTGGGATCACAGGACTGAAGGATCCCTCCAGTGCAACATACTGCTCAAAACAGAGGCAGCTCTGTGAACAGACCAGGTAGCTCAGGTCCATTGTGTCATAGGTTAGTGTTTTAAGATGTTTGCGATATATATCTGCTTTGACTTTTTACCATTTTCTCCTGGGGTGCATCCAAGCAGCAGGCCCTTTTCATCAGAGGATTTCCTGCTGCACCGGCCCTGCACCATCTCCCCCCTCCAATCCCTCTACCCACTGCTTGGCCGACCTGCCTGGTGTGGGGGGCGGGGGGTTCCCCCCATCCTCAACTCGATGCACATGCGTGTGGCCAGCAGTGGGAGGGCGGTGCTGGTGTTGTTGGGAGTAGGCGGGGGCCAGGCTGCCACAGGAGTCTCGTTGTGTGTTCAGGATGTACGGGCCATCAGGGGGCTTGTTTTTGGGTTCTATTTCATTTTTATTCCCCTGTTGCCAGTATCACACTTGTACATATATTTTCATCCATAGTTCTTAATAAATCCTGTGACATCTCTAACGGACTCTCGTCCAAGAAGTGATAAGTGAACCCCCACTGTCTCAAACCAAAACACATGGTCAGTTGGGTCTCGAAGATTTTCAAGGACAGACACTGCACAAAATCTCTGGACAGCATGCACACTTTCTGACTGTCACAGGATCACAGGATATCCCGATTTGGAAGAGACCCACATGGATCATCTATTCCAGCTCTGAAGCAAACGCCCACACAGGGATCGAATTCACAAGCCACANCTCTCTCTGTGAAAAAGCTCTTCCTAACATCCGGTCTAAACCTCCCCTGGCATAGCCAAAGGCCATGTCCTCCTGTTCTGGTGCTGGCAGCCTAAGAAAAGAGATTTACACCCACCTGACTGCAGCCTCCCTCCAGGTAGTTGTAAACAGCAATCAGGTCACCTCTGAGCCTCCTCTTCTTCAGACTGAACAACCCCAACTCCCACAGTCGCTCTCCGTAGGGCTTGTTCTCCAGTCCTTTCACCATCCTTGTTGCCCTTCTCTGGACCCTCTTGAGCAGATCAACATCCTTCTTAAACTGGGGAGCCCAGAACTGGACACAGGACTCAAGATGTCTGACCAGTGCTGAGTATAGGGGAAGAATAGCTTCTCTCACAGTGGCAGAGGTTTTCATTCAATAACTTGTGGGAAGATGTGCATATATAAACTGGTTTTGTCAATGTTGTACTTATTTTTAATTTCTCAATAAATATTTCATGACCCATCATCCAGTGACTGCAGAATGAATAGCACTGGGCTGGAGCATAAGGACAGGATTTCTCAAAACAGTTTCTTGGCCACCTTTTTTTGCTGAATTTGCCAAATTTTCCAAAGAATTCTAGAAATATTCTAAAATTTACAATTAGGGCAGAGATATATACAGCAAAAATACAAAAGCAATTTCAGGGGCAGTTAAGTACTTTCTGTGCTAGAGTTGTTCAGATGTCTGTCTGGAGGCAGCATGGAAAAGCATGTAATCCAAATACAAAATAATTTTCAAAATTAGACTAATTATCTATAGCTAGTAACTGTGGAGTGAATAGGACAGTTTGATAAGTATTTTGCTAAAGAATATAAAGCATAAATCCTTCTTGGGGAAAATGAATATTTGACTAAAATTGGAAGAGTCTGGGCACCTAATGGATTGTTATTTTTTGAACCTTTCAAAAATCTAAATACTAGTGTATAGGGCAATAATAAGATTAAAAAAGTCAGCCAGGGCTGTAGACCAAGCTTGAATATTAATTAATTCCCACAGTTTAATTGCTACTGGTCTCTGCTCGGGCTACTCCAGTTGCTTCTGCCCAGAGGAAACCTGTAGAGGCAGTAAGCCTGAAGCAGTGCGGGTGCAAGGCAATTAACATCGCTTGACTTGGGACCAGGTCCCTGATCTCTTCTATTTGTTGAAGGAAACCATGTAGACAGGCCCTCTGGGGCTCCATGAGAAAGCCACTAGAGGGAATGCAGTCTGGCCTGTTCTCTGCTTTTCTGCCAGGGATCATATGGCCTGAATTCCTCCCTTAAACACCTTTAGCTGAAGTATGCAAGCCAGAAATTTCATTGCTTGAGGCCCCTGGAGAGTCAACAAAGAAAGACACCTCTGGAAGGTGATTCAGGACCCTGAGAAGTTTCTGGTTCTCCCTATTGTATGTTTAGGCCACATATACAGTTATATCCCATCATTCACAAGGAACAGGACTGGCCACGGGCCTCGTGAAAAACCAAACTCGCAAAGAAGTGCAGGTCGTTAATATGCATGCAGGCCATGCCCATTGCTCCACCCCCGGCACTCCAGAGCACTGCGGACAATTTTC
>WEKX01004227.1:226989-298858 GCA_013390025.1 Pitta sordida | reverse complement strand
TAGAGGCTTTGACTGGGCTTTGGGTAACAAGGAATGGCATGTCTTGTGGCAGTGCTGTGCTGGGTCTCAGTGGAGCATACAGGAGGCACACAGGACCAGGTCAGCGACCGGGGCACAGTGCCGCAGGGCTCTAAACGCCATTGTGAGCTGCAGAAACTGCACGCCCCCGCATCACGCGCCCTCCCCGCCCTGATCCCGGTGTGGCGTCCACGGGGGCTGCCAGCACGGGGGCTGCTGGCGCAGGCACGATCACCCGCGTTGTGCGGGGGTGGTGGTGGGAAGCAGCACAGGGTTTGGGCTGTGGGAGCGTGGTTGCTGCAGCCCAGAGAAGCCCACAGGGTGACGGGGGTGGGGGGCTCGGATGGGTATTGGAGTTTCTTTCCCTTTACCATCCACCAGTCCCGAGAGCGCAGCCCATATGGTCCCAGAGGGTGGGGGAACAGAAGCTCCCTTCCAGCACACAGTGCTTGCCCCCCTTTGCTTGCTTCATTTCTGTGGGGCAGTTTCCTGGGTATGGGGAAACTGTGTCAGGGTCACAGTGTCGCCATTGTGAGCCCCCTCCCCCAGGGCAGGGTGAGTCCCACCCCACAGCCACCTCAGCACCGCCCCTCAGCGGAGCAGAGTCACTGTGCATCTGTCGGCCCCGGGACCTTGCATATGGCAGAAACCAGACTGCGAGAAATTTGCTTTGCAAATGGGCAGGATCGTAATGGAGAGGTCGCAATGTACCGGGATTCACTGTGTGTCTAGTACAACTGTCTCGGATACCTCTAAAATTATTCAGTGTTAACTTGGGCTGCAACTAGGCAAATAACATTGTGAAGGAAATCTCGTGATAGCTCCGAGTAAGACTAGGCAGGACTGTTTAAAGGGTTCTGGGCATCCAGGTACTAAGGTTGCATGTTGCTATGCAACAATAAATTCAATCTACTACATCCTCCACAGTTACGGTGCACGGTTTGCATCCAGAGATACTTCATGGTGCTTGTAGAACCCAGCATTTCTTGTCTGCATTAAATTTATGACTGAATGAAACTGTTGAATGTTTATGCACATATCAGTGCATGCTTTCCTTGTACATGAGGGAAGTGTACAAGGCATTCACTTTTTTCTGCTGCACTTAGGTTCAACAGTTTAGCAAATTATGTGGTGCGCGTCTTTCCTTATTTCATGTAACAGCACTATCAAGTTGGGTTTTAAGCTCCAAAATGAACAGTCAAACAGAAATTCCAGATCATTTATCCCGCTCACTTTTGACCAGTCAAGGAAGCTTATCTGTTTTCAGACTGATAGTTACAAGTTTATTTCACAACATTTATTTGTCGAGGCTTTTTATTGTGGTTATCTCTTAGTCTGCCCACATTGAACAATTCATAGGCTAAAATATGAAAATGGTGAATTAAAGTGCATTGGATCATCCAGACCAAGTCTTTTTGCGTGGCACACTAAACTACTCAGTTATGCTGCAGAGCCTCCACTAGAGAATCTTTTCACATCTACACAAGTCCACCCAAATGCCATCATTCATTTAGTCCATCCACTCTTTCTCTGCTCACTCAAAGCCTGGGAAAGCAAGTGCATCTTCCAGTTAATCCTGAAAGTCATAAATCTTAGCTGTAAAAATTAAGGAACTTAAAAGTGGCTTGTGAAGCCTGAGATGATAGTCTATTCATCTGTTGAATTGCTGGGGACACTACTGTCATAAACATGGCCAACAATTTGTATCCATTGTCATGTATAAGAAGCCATAAAATGAAGTGGAAGAATAAGGGTTTGTTATGCATGTTGTGAAAAACGACATGATGAAGGAAACTTGCTGTGACCATTTGAGTCCCCTAGGCCAAATGTGCCTGGAAATTGCAGATATTTCATTGTCATTGGTTTCACATTATTCAGAGTGGTAGATGTATTGAGGAATTCCTTTTCCCTGTGGCTATTCCTCACACTGAGGTCAGGACAGATAAAGAAATTCTGTTCCTTGGGAGATACTGCTCTAGTTTTCTTCGTGTATTCATCAGTTCTCTCCAGCACTTTCCAGCATTTTTGTCACTATTGCTCAAGGTTTACTGCAGGTAGGATAAAACATTATTTCTTCAGGGAATTACTTCAGATAATCTTGCATACGGTGTTCCTATATAGTCTTTTACAAGCATTGAGTGCTCTGTCCAGTCTTCGAGAAAGTAAAAAATCATGTGTATCCTATTAACAGAATGTGAAGCTCTAGTTAACTGGTCTTACTAGTGGAACTCCCAAACAGTGCCTTCAGATGGCTTCCAGATGTCTGAAAAGTGAACATCTAAGTGTGAGCTAGTCAACCGAAGCTCCTTTTATAGTTAGTGTAGGAGAACATAAACACCACCAGAGGCAAGTTGTGGCATCTATCTTGGATGCCTATCTTATGATAAGATGAATCACCTTCTAGAGGTGTCTCTTTCTCTCCATTTACTGTGTACAGAAAGGGCAATGTGTCTTGCTCAGACTTTAATTCTTTAAAAAAAAAAAGCTGAGATCTTTAGATAACCATTTGTCTCAAGAACTTGGACTTTAATGAAACATCAAATACGTCACTTGTCATGTGAGATAGCAATGAAGTGATCCTAGTATTAGGTCTTAACCCTGGTTTTAAAGTCTTCCAAGAAACTTCTTTAAATTTGTTTACAGTGAGGTGTTTATTTCCATGCAGTCACCCTGAAAACTAGCCTCATCTTCTGTCCAATTTTCAGACATGCAATAGTAGCCTGAGGCTCGGACAAACCATGACCTCACTGAGCTGCCAGGGCAAGTATGCCTCTCCATGCCTCTCATGATGACTTCTCTCTCCTCTCACCTGGGTTCCTCCACATCAGGAGTTCAGGTAGGGCCAGTTCATTCAATTCTTGAGGGAATAATATAAATGGAAGGATCTCAGATCCTGGCTTTTCAAAAATGCTTTTAATTACTACGTAGGCTTACCTACAGTAGGCTTACACTCTTCAGACTAATACTTTTAGACATTTTGACCTCTTCATTAAAGGTTTCATTCTGCATTCTTACAGTCCTGAAGAATTTATAATATTTACGTCTGCTTCTGTGGTGACTATATGAAGTTCTCAGGTTTACTTACAGCCCTAAGAGCTTGAGCTAAACAGGCTATAAAGTTTATTCTGGAAGTCTAGATAACAGAGCAGTTAGAAATCAAATAAGTGTTGGAGATGATGTTTATTAATGTCAACAATTGTGACTATGGGATACACCCTCTTCTGAATCATGCATTATGTCCCTTTCACAATTGACAGATCATGACAATAAATCTAGGCCTTCCTAGTTAGTAATGACAATGGCTAGAACTATTGGTTTAGTCCCACTATTTATAATTTTTAAAACTATGTAATTCAGATAATAAGTTTTTTCTTGGTAGTTATGCTTTCTAAAGCAAATAGATTCGTCAACAACACATTTGTATTTTGTACCTCTACACACATGTACATACCATATATACAGAGCAACACAGAAACATAAGCAGAGATCAGTTGATCTAAAGATAACCGTTAAGAAGAGTTGGACAAAAGCTTGTCACAACACAGAAGCTCCAGACTGGAAAGGCTGGTTTCATACTACTTAAGTGCCTATTCAAGATAGCGTCCCTTTTCATCAAAGGAGCCGTATCTCCAGAGAGTGATTTGTCTCACTCTGAAGTTAAGCTGTTCTCTCATGATGCTTGTTATTTTCACTGGAGGCAGACCTGGCTATTCAAAGTGTTGCATGCACAGAAGCTCCTTAGGTTTGCTGCATATAGGATAGGCTTTCATTTATTTGAGACACAACTGTACTGCCCTTTTCAAAGCACATGGCCTAAAATAAGGTATGTAGAATCTAGGAGCCTGTATAAGTTATTCTACAGTCTTGATGAAGTCAACAGAGACCTAGTCTGTTCAGATCACTCTTGAAGACAATGTGCATCTGGACAGCTGAATTGTTTTTAAAACTCCACTAAATTTTTGCCGGTTAGAAATTTAGATACAGTGGACCTCCACTACTTTGTGGTTTTGCGCTTTGCAGATTCAATCCATCACAGGTTTTTTTCCGTGATAATACCCATCTGGGCATGCACAGTGTAAGCCACAAAGATACACTATATAAATAATCTTATGAATATGTAAACGAGCCCAGCCTGTTGCCCCACGCCCCTCAGCCCCCGAGCGCTGGGAGGGGTGTTACTGGTGCATCCCCACACAGTGTGACAAGTCAGGAGAAATTCTGCCCCTTCCTGGCCCCCCTTGCAGGCTGTCCAGGCTGCCCCAGCCCTGCTTGCCCCACCTGTGAGGCTACCAGGGGCTACCTGGACCCAGCCCACTCTGGCCTACCCTGCCTGGAAGGCTGCTGGGAGTGTTCAGACCCCAGTTGCCCCACATACAAGGCTGCCGGGGCTGTCCAGACCTGGCCCACCCTGGCTCGCTCCACCTGCGAGGCTGCTGGCACATCCCCATGCTATGTAATGGGTCAAGAGAGTGCTGCCACTGCAGGGACTCCATGGCTGTCCAAGACAGTGGCCAATAGGGGAACTGGCAAAAAAAGTGAGATATGTTTAAACCTGGGGGGTGTGGTAGCTTGCGCCAGGCTCTGCACTCACTGCCGTGCTCTGCTCAAACACTCGGAGTGGAGGTTGCCATGGGGCCATGGTGGGTCGTTCTTCGCCGGACACAGGCACGTAGGAGCTGCCACCACTGCTGTCATCACCCATCCCAGGTCCAACTTGCGAACAAGCAAGCTCGGAAGCAAGACCATGCAAATCTGCCTGATACGAAGCATCTGTTCAGCATGGCTCAGCTTGGCCTGGGTCTAGCGGGAAGTGAATTCTGGTGCTGGTGGGAGCAAACCTCCAGCAGGAAGCGGGCACATACAGCCACTGATCGCGGCGAGAAGGGTGGGGAGGGCAGATCCCGTGCGGTAGCAACAGATTGATCCATTCTGTGCCATGCATGTCCTACCTTCCACCATCTCCCATTAGCCACCTGGGTGCCGCTGTGCCATGCCATTGGCTGCAGCAGCTGCTGCTCTGCCCGAACAGATTGGGCTTGGCAAGGCCGCGCTCAGGGCAGGGCCAGCTGAGGAAGGGCTAGATACAGTGCCTGTTGCTGTGGCAACACTAGTGAGCTTCCAGACTTGGCAGGGCCGCAGTGCTCCAGTGTTTGTAGTGAGCAGGCTCCTGGCACCCTTGCCAGGGCTGGCCAGAGCTGGCCAGACCTGGCTAGAAAAATGCCTGTTGCCATGGCAGTGCTAGTGAGTTGGTGCTATGTTGAGGTGGCTCCTCTTGATCGAGTGCTGCTCATAGTATTCTGTGATTCTCTGATTCTGTGAAAAGTATATCTTCGTGCTAAGATGACAGCTATTTTAACAGAATATGTCTTTCATTACTTCCCAGTTGGGTTGTTTCAGTTCCTCTGGAATAATTACAAAGTGGAGTAGAGAACAATTATTTTAGGTATGAGGATTGCACCTCAAAAATGGTTGGGCACAAGTCATTGGACCTTCTTGCTATATCATGTTCATTAGCCAGAACATGGACAATGAAAAGACTCTGTAAACTTGGACATCTAGACTCTGCTAAAAAATTAGTGACAGGATTTAAATGTCAAATGTATCTGGATGAAGATAGAGTGACTGGTGCTAATCTAAGGCACAGCCAAGTGTAGAGGAATATTTTTTATTAATTCCATTTTTAGATGAGGCACAAAGAATGGGCAGAAGAAAACAAATGGGTAACTTCAAAAGATTGTATACGAAAGGAGCTAAAGGTTCACAGGTTATTCCAAGTTGGAAGTGACCCACAAGGACCATCTAGTCCAACTCCCAAGCGACTCCCACACAGGGATCACTCCCCCAACCCCAGAGCCATGGGGAGCCTCCTCTTCTCCAGGCTGAACAGTCCCAACTCCTGCAAGTATCCAGGGGTGGGAGCCTCCTCTTCTAACTAATTCTCCGGTGTTTATTTTCTGACCTGTCCTGGCTCTCACTGTCTCTAAAATACGAAGAGACAGAAGAATTGTATATTATAATTGTCTCTCTATTTTTGATAGAAGATAAGAATATATTTAAATTGTTCCATACAGCTAACTTTGGATTAATTTTGACAGGATTGCAGGTAATGGGTTTAGGACTTCTAAGCTTTTAAAGAGGTACAAACTAAGACCCAGGAAATCATCATCTTAAATCAAGGCTTTGACTCTACATTTCATTGTACATTGGGCACTGGCATGATACCCTATTATGAATTGCTAAACCTAATAAATATGGCAAGTACAGAAACCTTTTCCCAGTTTCATTGGAGCTCTTGATTTATTGAATTTAAGTTGTCAGACTCAGGATCAGAGAACTAAAGAACAGCTGCTCCATATCCATTCAGATTGTGCCTTAAATGACAGTCCCATAAAGCAATGAAAGGAAACTATCTATTTTGTATTGTTCAGCCCACACAGAAGGAAACTCTCAAAATGTGAATTCCCACTGTCTTTCTTTTTTTTTTTTTTTCCATTCTATGCAAAACATACACCTAAGCACAGTTCTACGCCAGGATTATGGGTTCTTTTGTAATTGTGTCTTATTTATTCAGTGACTGGATCAAAAGAATAAATAAAAGATCTGACAAAAGCTCCACAGACCTTAGAACTTACAACACAGACATAAAATCAAATATTGAGACACTCCCTTCTCGTCTGATACGTGACGTAGAAAAATTCACAAGTGTTTTGTCACTTAGCCCTAGTGTCATCTATTATTGCTGCCTTTTCCCTGGAATCTTAAAGACAGTTCTGGGCAAGTTCTGTTGTCTGTAGGCCTCACCTTACCTCAGCATCAGCTTTGTTCATCTACAGTGCCCATAACAGGAGAGAGGATAACATAAATCTTCAGCTATCTTCATTAACTGTGAAGGATTGTCAAGGGAGAGAGGTGACCATCTCACCCTAACTAGCTCTGATCTTAGAAAGGTCTGAATTTCCCATTAGAGGTGCCTCTTGCTATTCATGATTCTAGAGACTTATTAATCAACAATGTTAGGTTTGGCTGATTATGACAGGAATCGATCCAGGTTATAGACATTCAATATGAACATGTGAGACAGATGTGTAAATTCTTGCTTTAGTAAATGGTGATTCAAGGGTTGATATACAGTGATCCCTTGCATATTTGCAGCTCACATATCTGCGCATTCAACTAATTGCAGTTGGATTTTCAGTGAGTTGTGAGACCACGCACGTGTGCAGAACGGCCCGGACCCTGGATTTTGCAGACATGAAGCACCAAAGGGCACTTCCTCCACTTTAATGAGGTGCTACAGTGCGAGCCACGCACCCAGGACTGCCCCTCCAGACCTTATTAGTGAAGGGTGAATGGCTACAGATGGGGAGTAGTTGAATATTCGTTGAATAGTTTGGTAACTTCATGTATTTCATAACTCGGGGGACCTGCCCAGACCTGACCCCAAGTGAATTCTGGGGGATCACTGTATATAATTTCTCAAGGGTGCCGAGGAGATTATTCTAGGTCACTGGGACAGTTTGGGGCTGGCAAACAGAACACGTGTATAAGAATCCCAGAACTCTTCTGCACTAGCAGCTGGAAGCCAGTTAGTATATCCTAAGACAGCTTATATGGAACACAATTTTTAATTTTACATAGCTGAGCTGTCTCTTAGTAAAACTAATAAAATCTGAAGGGCTATTCAACTCTCTCTACAGTAGATGCCGAGATTTGGTCATCTGAATACTCCATACTTTATTCACTGTAATGACTGGAGCTCAAATTATTTTCACATTAGAAAGTAACTTTTTTCATTTTTCATGTTAGAATGTTTGCTCATGTGTAGATACTTCCTTGCTGATGCAATTTAATAATCTGAAGTCTCAAGCCAATTGCATAAAGATGGGAATCCAGCATCACTACTAATATTTCAGATGGTCTAAAAAATCTGTTGACCTCACATGAAGCAGAATCCGAATATCTTGCTCTCTTCTAACCTGAGAGCTGAAGGAATGATGGACCTTGGAAATCCAAGATGTCACTAGATCCATATATGAAATTGATATCCTGCAGACAGGTAAGATAAATTGACCTTGTTTGTACATCACTTTCAAAAGTGAAAAATAAAGATATTTTGACTTTGGGAAATTAAGAGAGGATTAATTTTATTTTCAACATTTTAATGCAAATTTTACTAATCCATATCAGCATTACTTGGATATTCCTGGATGCAAAGGGGATCTTTGCAATGAGAAAAAAATTATTTTTAATGAAACAATTTTTAGCAAGCATACTGATAAAGACATCTTATATTAATTTTCCAGTAACTGAAGATCTTAAATTTTGCATTAGTGTGTGCATGAATGTTTAGCTCACTAAAACAAAATCATTTCATCATAATGCCCCACCTAACTGCCATCTGCTGAATGATACATTTCTGGCAACTGTAGAAACTTTGGCGATGGAGAAGTTTGAATGGAATGTTGTTATGTAACCAAACTCTAAAAAGTGTTTTTAAAACAATGATGAATGAGTAAAGTCCACAAATAGTTGTTGGGGTTTTTTCCCTGCCACAAATGTAATATTTACATAGCACCTTTTAATTGCATCAGTAACTGTACTGACAACCAAATAAATCTGACAAAGAATGTGAAAAACTTGATATATCCTGTATTCGTGGGTGGAGGAGATTTCAGGGAGGCTTGAACAAGTTATTTGCCTAATATCAAGGTTATAATTGCAATTATGATTTAATGGAGTTTCAAAATCAGGATGACAACAGCCTTCTCATTTTGCCCAAAAAGCTAGGTATTTTGTCTTAGTAGCGTATAGAATTGTGACTCAGATTGAAAGAGAAAGATTTAAGAGAAGTGAAAGATTTGTTTTTGTAATAGGTTAGCAAAATATGTTTTTGAGAACATCTCATCACAGAATCACAGAATCACAGAATTAGTAAGGTTGGAAAAGACTATATAGATCATTGAGTCCAACTTATCACCTATCACCTGTTACCTGACCTGTTACCTAACCTGTTATCATCCTGCTACCAACACACCGTCCTACCAATAACACACTACCTATCTAGGTCATGTTGCTAAGTACATAATGTGTATGAAACTAAACTTTTCTAATATCAGCATGTCTACATGTGACATTTTATGTAATTTTTCGGTCTGTTTTATCTTTGTACTCTTTCTTTCTTAGTGTGCTCTTATGCTTTTGTGCAAAATTTACGCAGGTGATAATTGTCCCTACTTTTGCTTTTAAATAAAAATATTCTAAATCTATTTTCCCAAACAACTAAATGTAATAACCTTATACCATTAAAATAAAGGTACATTCATGGTGTTAGTACTCTTAATATTGTCAGGTTTTTATTTTTTTGGTGTTAAAGCTGAAGATTTAAGACCAAACAAATACCCCACCATATCTCAAAATAATCCACAGCCATTGCAAAGTATTTCGGTTTCATCAGTTCATATTTGCTATTTCAAGTTTGAACTTCTGCAACTTGCATAAATGCTCCAGTATATCCTGGCTCAATTCTATATTGAACTAGGAACTGATTTCTGAAGACAATGGGTTAGCATATTATTCCTAGGTACTCCAAAGCAGAAGAATGAATGTCATATTCATTCAGACCATAGCGAGAATCTCAGACACATTCGTTTCTCTGGCATTTCTTCTGGAGTTAGTTAAGGTGTTGGCATGTTGACTCTTGTGAATGAATGCCATTCATGAACACTAGGCTGTACTCATTAGAATGGTCTGCCCAAGTGGGTGGTGGAGTCGCCATCCCTGGAGGTGTTTAAGAGTAGGCCGGATTAGGCATTTAGTGCCATGGTTTAGACATTGGACTTGATGATCTCCTAGGTCTCTTCCAACCTTTCTAATACTGCGATACTGTGAAATCTTCAGACAAAGAATTTAAATGTATCATTTGAAATTGTGATTTCCACTCCTGTGTTCAAGACCAAAAACTTGTGTGGTCTTACTGTGCTAAATCCCCCAGTGTGGAACTGGTCTTTGGTTCTTAACTAGGCAGATTGAAGGCTGAGAGGGTAAGTGAATGGTCCCTCCTTTAACTCAGAGGACAACTATGAGAAGGCAAAATAATTATTTTAAGTGAAATTAGGATATTGGAATAGAGAAGATTAATAGAATAGAAAAATTAATAAAAACCACAATTCAGAGAAAATAAAATAAGGATTGTAAGAAACAAATGTCCCCTCCCTCAGAGTGTTCAAGGCCAGATTGGATGGAACTTTGAGCAACCTGGTCTAGTGGAAGGTATCCCAGTTTATGGCAGAGAGGCTGGAACAAGATCTTTAAGGTTCCTTCCAATCCCAGGATTCTATGAGTCTGTGATTCCATGAAATAAAGTTGTGAGTCTTACAAGAAAAGTTATGGGAGGAAGAACTATTATATAGAAATGCTTTGATCAGTTTATGGCAGGCATTCTCTAGTCTGTTTACCTATGATAACAAGGAACTGTGTGCCACATTGTGATCTGCTTTACAAATGGCTTTTATTCTCAATAATGTTAGTAACACCGAATTTGTTAGTCACATGAAACTGAGGATCTCCTATCTTGTTTTAAATTATTTGTCATGATTTATGTTAAAGACGTAAAGAACTTCTATTTCTCAGTATGGACTTTATCTGGTAAGATCCTGAATCTTCTTGGAGATCCACCTTTATCTTCCAGTAAAACGAGAATATTCAGCAGTTCTTAAGCTTTTTCCTTATTCTACGAAACCAGATCCTTTCAGCTAGGAGTAAGATAAAAATAGAGTAAATAATAATCTAACAAGATAGCTGTAACCAACAAGGATACAAATGCAGGTGGAAATCATTATGGACCCCATGGAAGTTTTTGTTACAACCTGTTTGATGCATTTGACAAGTGGTTTTTGAATATTTAAGTACCTCTTAAGGTCTTGTCGCATAATATTCTTCACAAAAGTTGAGATGGGATGATTCCTAATATAATAAGCAGTCGATCTTTTTTGGAATTCTTTCCTACAGAGACAACATTTACAAACAGTGGTATTATATTTCCAAATTTCAATGCCCAAACTCTGTTAGTACCTTCTTCTGAAGTAATCATCCTTTATAATCTGTGTCAAGATCCTATAATACAATTTTTGAGGAAAACTTCTGAAACAGATCAGGTGTTTAAGAATGTAGTTCAAATGCAGATATTTAAGCACAAATCACATGAATTCCACTAAAACAGATTTCCTCTGTCTAGCTTAGGCAATTTTGGGGGGTCTAGGGAATCATTGCAGCAAGCACCAAAGATCTCTGTACAGTAAAAGAAGAAAAGGAGATGGCTGGCTTAGATACCTAAAACTAAATGGGCAATAATTCTACTTGGATTACTTTGAAAGCACCTGCATTTTTCTGTTGACTTTATAAGCATCTACTTTTATAGAACCACTAAGAACCCAAAATGAGAAGCGTGTTAGGTGTATAAACTAGACAAGCAGGACTACCTTTTTCACTGGCATCTCTGTCTGATGATGACACAAGAAGGTTGACATAGTAGAAGAAAAGAGTGACTGAAGAGAACTCAGACAAGGTCAATCATATATTGATTTCTAACTACATACTAGCGTGAGTCCTGTCCTAAATACAGGTACATAAATCTGTAGAAATGCATAGAAAANCTAGACTGTCTCCTCTCTGCTGTGTGGAGCTCCCAAGCTCCAAACAATTGAAACATGTAGGTAAAGAACAAGGTAAGAATGTCAAAATAAAACAATTTTTAATCAAAGTTATTTTCACTGTAGCAGTTTTTGTTCATTGAGATTGTCTTGCTGTATTACTTGTCTAAGTGTACATGAGGAAAACATCAACAATAATCTTCCATCTCCAGAATGCAAATAAAATCTCAGAATGTCTTCTCTAGCTGAACAGAACAATTCAAAGCCAGCTGGTGTCACACAACAGCATTTATACCAATGGTCCTAAGTTTGATAGCACTCTGCAAAGCAATGCAGTGGGATATTTCTTTCACTCTTAGCTCATTCAAAATCTCCTTACTCAACAAGTGTATGTCAACTATATTGACAGCAATAGGTGGGAATAGGGAAGTATAGTGTTATCAAGAGTTACTTAACCTGGAGAATTATTTTCTCTGTCAGGGGAACCAGAAGTCGAATAGTAAACAGCCTAATAATAAGAGATCTGGCACCAGAATTTATTCATTTTCATCTAATCTGCAATGCAAAAAAATGTAAAAAAAATCTATATTTAAAGGCAAGGCATAACATTTTTAAATGGCACACATGCCAGCTTTAAAACCATATGTTTAAGCACAAACAAAAATATTTTCTGTATTTTTCTTTGCAGATTTAACTACAAGACACATTCAATATGCTTCATTTGTTAAAGTGCATCAAGTATGCCATTTATAAAGTAGCATTCATATGTTACTGTTCTTACTTTCATCATAAAAATTGAACTCCCAGCACCCAGAGAAGATGAAGAGACCTTAAAAAACAAGTATTTTAGCTCATGTCCTAGACACCTCTGAATCTGCTCTACACTCAGAGCCGAGTGGCCTGTGCATGGGGAGAAGTGCATTTTCTACTGTGCAGAAGCTGATGCTACGGAACTTGGCTTCTTTCAGAGCAATTAGAGCTTAATGGACTTTAAAAAGAAACCCTAGACTCACATATTCATTAGTTACATCTCCTGGGACACATCTCCTCTCTACTCCATTTCTTCTTTTCACACTCAAGGTCAGAAAGAGGGCATTTTTTGATATAATTTCCTTTTGATTTTTAATATTTTTTCCCAAGTATGACCTCAGCAGATCTTCATGGGTGCAGCCAAAAGCAGTAACTGGTCACTTACCACCCTTCTTGCAAGAGCATGATTTACCCAGGTAGTTGCAGGCAGACCAGAGCTCATTTTGCCTTTCCTCAGAGCTATCTGACTGAGCAGGAGTACAGATTGGATGAACTCAGAGCTGTCTGTTCCCACCTGTGCAGGCATGCTCCATAAATCATTAGTCAGCCCTGGGATTAATTCCCCTAACACCTTCCACATAAAAAGCTGGCTGCAGAAAGCCTGCTCAGTGCAAAGGTTCTCTCTGTTGGTAAACAGGAGCTGGGCAGCTCAAGTGGTAATTCCTTGCACAAGATGGTGTGGTGATGAACGTCTCTTTGAAAATGTCCTCTTTTTTATTATCTAAGGCAACTGCGGTGACTGCCTTAGACTTCTGTCTACCTTTGATATGCTGGCATTACAGGTTCACAGGATATTCACAGGATATTCCGAGTTGGAAGGGACCCACAACGCCTACACAGGGATTGAACCCACAACCACAGAGCCATGGACACCACGCTCCATCCATCCGAACCTCCCTTCATCTAGACCATGTCACGGAGTTCCTCATCCAGTCTTTACTTAAACACCTCCAGGGATGGTGACTCCACCACCTCCCTGGGCAGTCCATTCCACTGAGGGATCGCTCTCTCTGTGAAAAAGCTCTTCCTAACATCCAGTCTAAACCTCCCCTGGTGTAGCTTGAGGCCATGCCCTCTTGTTCTGGTGCTGGCAGCCTGAGAGAAGAGATTTACACCCACCTGACTGCAACATCCCTTTAAGTAGTTGTAAACAGCAATGAGGTCACCTCTGAGCCTCCTCTTCTTCAGACTGAACAACCGCAACTCCCACAGTTGCTCCCCAAAGGGGTTGTCCTCCAGTCCTTTCACCATCCTTGTTGCCCTTCTCTGGACCCTCTCAAGCAGTTCAACATCTTTCTTAAACTGGGGAGCCCCGAACTGGACACGGTACTCAAGTTAGAGAAATCTGATCTCCCAAGGGTGAGTTTGAGGGCGTCTTCCACAGTTCACCAGAGTCAGTAGCAGGACGCTGGCCAACATAAATGCAGTAACCTTGCTCTGAAGTTCCAGGCAGGATAAAACAAAGAGTTAATGCCATTTTTTCAGAGTTTTGAGACAAAACTAGAGCTTGGAAAACGTGATGTCCTGGTTCAGTTTTAAATTTTTAGCAGGTCTAAACAGATTTATGCAGCAGTCCTGGGCATTTACATTTAGGAACCATGAACTATTTAAATACTAATAAATATCTTCTGCTGAACTGTGTCAAAACAAAGTGCAAAAAACCTTGTGTGGGTTCTTTAAACAAATAATATTTAACTTACTTAAATAATGCCCTCCAGGTATTATACTGAAACACCTGTTTTCTTGAGCAACAGCTACTCCCATGGGAAATAAGTTCAAAGCCAATATAGTAGCATACAAAATGTTTTTGCCAAATGCTGGCTACATTCAGTATTGCAAATGGAATGGTTTTTTTCCATTTGCAGTCATCTTTGCTTAATAACCCAAGATAATTTATACATCATGACTATTTTTATTTGTATGAAAGAGATTATCAACTGAAATATTAAAATGCACTCTATTTTTAAAAGACTTTGTTGAGTTTAAAGGGAAGAAAAACGTACATCTTTACACAGATAATGTTTTAATGTTAATTCAGAAATGGGGGGGACAAAGGTTTTGTAACTCAGGAACAGTTTCCTTTTGGTTGTCCTCATGAATCTGGTATGAAATCTGTCCAAATGAATGAAAAGATCCCAGTTTCCCTCAAAGAGCTTTGGATTAGGACCAACTTCTGCTGATTTCAACAATATAATATCTAACTGGAGTGAAATGATCTAATTCTTATCTCTCTGTATATCAAGATTACATAACATCAATAATAAATATAAAGTCAAATTATTATTAGGCTTTGCTAATGCTGAATTATTATTCAGAGTTAAAATCTAATTTGCAATTGGGAAGGATGATAGAAGCAGAGAAGCAAGTAAAGTTCACATTGGCAGTGTGTTCTCTGCCTTTTAGCTGACAGCCCAGTTTTGTTCAGATAGGACAGTATTTTATCCGTTGCACTCCTTGTCTGTGGTTCATTTATGAATCATGACAGTTAGGTCGTCTGAGCAAGCAAAGAATACACTTGATTTTATTTAGACACTTTTCCACTACTCAGATTTTTCCATTAATTTCAGTAGAAGTTTGATTGAGCCCTTTACAAACACTAAAATCCACTGAGGGCTGGGCGTGAACATTTCCAGAATAAATGACAAATGAACATTTTCAAAAATAATGTTCTAGCTAAACCAATTTCCTAGTAAAGTATTCACAAGCAACAGTCTTCCTGCAACTCTTGGTTATGCAACAGAATTTAATCGTACCTTAAAGTCAACTGGAAAAAAGTTGTCTAAGCCCAAGAAACACAACCACTAACATTTCCAATGATCTTTCCTAATTCCTCTTGGAAAGAATTCTTATTGTGCTACCTAGGAGTTTGGTTTACATTCTCTGGAAATGATTTTGAATGAGACAATTATCTCAGAGCAATTAGAAATTTAGAAATAAATACACCTAAGTAAACAGAAAGAAGTCAAATCTCTTTCCTAGCTGACTTTGCCAAATTCAAAGCAAATCAAATTCTTAGAAAAGAACTGACATCTTTCTAGGCATTAATCAGGATTCTGATTTCAAGCAAAACAGAGATATAACTATTTCAGATACAGCTGGACCTTCCATACATGATGGCTGATGTCCCAGTAGCTTCTTCACTTTTGAAAAACTAGCTTGAGTGTATGGACTCTACCCACTTGCACACCTTTACTTGCCTTCTCACCTTTTACACTTAGCCTTATTGCTTGTGGCTTGAGCTTAGCAAAGCCCAGCAGTTTCTGCCAGATTAGAGAAGTGGACTAAAGCTCTTGAAGTAAGGGACCCCTGAAATCAGTAGAAGTCAACTGGGTTTGTAGACAAAAAACTCCACCAAACAATGAACAATCAGTCAGTTTCTCCGAGATCACTTCATAGACTTCATTGTCATATTCTGTCTTCAGCTGTGGCTTGGAGTGAGGCTGGCCTAACTCTTCCATACTTGGTTTCTCTTCTGCAGTAACTACTGTGTGGAGAAGAGCAAGGCCAACAGACACAAGTCACCTTACCACAAGTAGTAGGGTAGAAGCAGTAGGAGGGAAGCTCAGAGAACATGTGGCTATCCCCATATTGAGTCCTGGGGACCAACATATTGAGGCCAAACCTTACTTCTCAAGGCACTGAGATAACATCCTGCAAAAGGGGAAAATGAGGAAAAAGTTGTAATTCTCAGAGGAGGCAGCATTATTACAGGATCTACTCTTGGGATAGCAGGGCAAAAGGCTTTACCTGATTAATGAGGTAGTATATACATGACTGTTTGGCTGATTTTTGCAAGGGAAAACTTACAAAAATTATTTTTGTGAGCTCAACTAAATTCAGCTGTTCAAGAACAACTATGTTATTGCTCAACTATATCCTTACATCAGTTCATAGATTAACATGAGTGTATTTTTCCTGACTCCACGGAAAGGTTGAAAGCTTGATATCATCCAGATTTAAGTGGAAAGGGATGGAAAGAGTAAATCTCATTGGTGAAAAGGAGGGCTCAGCCAGCCCTACAGCAGTTTGACCTGAAGATAGCCTCTCGCAACCACCAATGCTGCTGTCAGTGGAGTGTTCAATAGCCAGATGTTGTTACTGGAAAATACATTCCAGAGTTCATTGGAGCTACTTATAGTCCTAATCTTGTGTGACCAAGGCAGCTGATTATGTAGCTAAAAAAAGGTATTGCAGATTAAGCTGAATGTGAAGCACTGGTTATAGAATTATATGGTATTTTGCTAGCAAACGTGCAATGACTAGAACATACATATGCCTCTTCACTGTGCCAGCACAACTTCTTTCCTGTTTGTAATCTGTTATATATGTCTCATAAGGTGAGCTTATCATTCAAACAATGAGTAGAGCTGACATGTTTTCTTTCCTCCTGAGTATTTGGCTGATTTACTTTCTTGTCCCTTTAAAATTAATCCTATTCTTCAGGGTGAATATTATAAGATAACTGCATAAAATCTTTGAACATAAATAAATAAATAAATAAATAAATGCCCTCCATTCTGCAGAGCAAGAAAGATTTTAAAGTCCTGGAATGTGCTTGTTTCTCAGCCACCCACAAAATGCGTGGCAAAATTAAATGCATTTGACATGTACAGTACATCATGTCATGTCTGCCAATATGATCCAATAGAGTACTAAGAATTACTCAACAGGGGGACTTATAGAAGCAAAAAAAAAGAGAAGATGGTTGCTTAAAATTTACTTCTAGTTTGTGAAACAGGACAAATAATCACACCTTGACTATGGAGAATTTTTCCTAATTCCTATGTAGAGAACAAAATTCAGTTACAAGGACTTATTTTTTCTAACTTCATATAATGTTTACTAAAATATGTGTTTGTGGGCTTAACATTAAAACTATTTTGCAGTATGAGATGTTCCTTTTTAGCAGTGAGACAGTAAAGAGGGCAGAGAACTGGTTATTCTGAATCAGGGATCATAAGCAAGAACCACTGATACTCTCTTGGATAGTCCTAGATCTGCACCTGAAATGCTATCAGAAGTACTGAGCTACCATTTTCTGTATGTGCTTTAAGTTTAAAAAATCTGTATGAATCTGTGGGAAATTTTACAACTTAGCAGGTTACATGAAATTTTCACACTTTATTGCACCTTGAAAAATACCTGCATGGTTTTGATGGGAAGAGACACAGTACTTATACTTCTCAGATTCCACCTACTGGATAGGTGCCCTGTGATGTTAACGTTTCATTACACACTGTGTTAGTCATGCCCAACAGGTTCAAGTAAAAGCACTGTTCAGTTGTAAACTCACCCCTCTTTTCTCACCATCTCTATTAAACAGCAGGCAGATGACAGCAGTCATTCCCACCACAGTCTAATTTTTCCAGGTGTCTTATTTTCTGTAGAAATAGTGTCACTTCAGCTCATCTTTTTTAGTACAGAGTATACTTTTTTCTTGCTCCGTCTCTTGTCATTGCTAGTGCTGAAGGAATGCTCTGTTTAGGGGTCTGTCTTAGGTGGTCAGATCTTTATAGTGTTGCATTTTTTGTATAACCATAGACAGTCTGTATAGGTTATAACTCCTCCAATATTTCTTCCTTCATCTTATTGTATTCAAAATAGTCCTTCAGAATTACTAACACCTACCTTGTAAACCCTGCAGTATTCTCTAGAATCTGCAGTTATTTTTCTGTACTCTGTTGTGTGGAAGGATGTTTCAGATACTCTACCTGAAGACTGGACTTCCCTGATCTTCCTAAATGCATGAAGATATCTGTACTACACTGCTTATCTTCATTCAGGTTCTTAAATACAATTTCCACTTTGACAATATTTAGATTGCCTATCAAATGTATGATCACTCAGTACCATGTTACACTATGCTGATCTGTGTACACATCAGAGGAATACAGTAAATTGCATTTCTAAGAAGAAAAACAGAAAATCAATTTTTGTAATTATACATAGGGAAGATATGTCCTGGGACATATAATAAAAAAGCTATTTCAATCAAAAAAAGGGGAAAGAAATACGATAAAAAAGATAAAGTATTGGTTTACATATTGGAACTTTGCCCTTTTTTATTGCATAAAAATCTACTGTCCAAGTAACACCTTTTGGACTGATTGTGTCAAGTTATTATTAGCAATAAACATTTAATCAGTTTATAGATAGAGCAGAAAAGCAAACAAATTCATGAATCCTAAGTAAACCTAAGTAAATTTTGAATCAACTTCGAGGTTAACTCCATGATAAAATTCCATTTGAATATCTGTGGAGTTTTTATACTTTTATATTTATTATTGAGAAATCATCTTCTTTGGCTATTTGAAACACATCAAAGTCTATTTAAATTACTGTGAAAGGAAGAATTTATGATGGCAATATCATAACTATATATGTACAGAACAATTTTTGAAGGAACAGTAGAGGCTCATGGTTTTCTTTCTCTCTTTTTTTTTGTTTTTTAATAGACACCGCTTACCTCACAGATTCCTGTGTGCAAATTAAAGGCTGAGTTTATAAAATTACCAGCCCTACCCATGTCAGATCTTCTCCGCATATTTCTAGCAGAAAAATTAGAGAGGAGACATTAAGCTTTATAGAAACCGACAATTACAAAGAAAAAAAAATATGTGCAGAACCATTAGAGGTGCATTTGAAGAGAAATCTGTGAAAAAAAAGTGTTGATTACCAGACTGAAAACAATTTCAGAATTGCAAAGTGGTGGGGCATTTGATTCTGCAGAATCCCCATCCCTTGGGAGATAGTTTTGGGACTGTGGCATATTGGGCTGTCTGGAATGCCCTGTCTCTAATCCTCTCTGGACTAAATGGCTCTTACACAGATAATTCTGTGCAGGGCTGAGTTTTTATGTTATGTAGACACTGCTAAAAACAAGGAGGCCAGGGACTGATCTCCGGCACAGGTCTCCTGATGTTCTAACCCCCTCAACGGGGAGTAGCTTATTCCCCAGGTTTTGTCTGGAGCACTCTTGCTAGCTCCTCCCAACAAAGTCTGCTCTTGGGATCCAACACTAAGCAGCATACAGAAGAACCCAGCTGTGGTACGTGGCCAGGGTTTGCTTTGGAGGTTTTAGTGACACAGAAACAGCCCAAGTAATATGTATCTTTGTACCCAATTCCCAAGGTGTGCTGAGCCTCACTGAAGGAGTAGGGCAAAGAGAGCATTTTTCAGGCATGCATACGCACAGGTTAGTGAGTGCTTGTAAAGGAAAAGTACAGTGGGATTCTAGCAGCACTGGGAAAAGGCACAAGTACAATGGATGTTACTGTCATAACAGCCAGTTCATGTACAGAAATCAGACTTTGTCTCATGGCAAAAAGGTCTTTAGCGTCACATTGCTAGGGGTTTTTGAAATCTGAACTGCTAAGCCTGAAGCAGCCCCTCCAAAGAGCCTATTCTGCTATGGCGAGGGACACAACAGACTTTGGAACTCTTTGGAACTCTTGTTACTTTCCATCCAACTCTCCTTTACTTCTTTAAGGGGCAAGTAAAACTTTTGGACACTAAGTGGGTACTATCTAAGACAAGGCTGCAGACAAAAGAAAAACACTCTTTTCTGGATTTCTAGTATGTTTTTAAGGGGTCACAACCTCCATCTGTTTTCTTCCACTGGTCGCAAGGGAAAGGGACAGTGAGTAGAGAATAGATGAGATCAGTTTGAGACCATAGCTCACCAGGTATGTTATGGCTCCCTGCCTGTCCTTAGGGAGGGTGGGAAAGTAACGCAGGTAGAAAAAGCCAGTTCACTGAGTGAGAAGAAATCTTAAGGATGGGAAGCTGGAGTTCAGGGAGCACAATACAGAAGTAAGGTGGATTTGTGGGCAGAGAAAGGGAAAATAAAAACCCGAGTGAAACTCCGAGGAAAAGTTTAAGACTGCACAGACAGGACAACAGCAAAGGAAACAATGAAGTCAGGAATGCTGAGGAATAAGAAAAAGTTAGGTCTGAAAGCCATTTGTCATTTAGTTTTGGTAGCAAATTCATGCCACAACCCTTCTCTCCCTTTTCTCTTTCTCTCTGCTGTGTTGATATGTAGAGAAGTGAGTTTTGAGGATTTTCTAGACTGTATGGGTAGAGAGAAGTGAGTTCAGTTGGTTAGAGCATGGTGCTGATAACACCAGAGTCATGGCTTTGATCCACATACAGGCTGTTCATTTAACAGTTGGGCTCAATGTTCCTTGTGGAACAAGGAAGTCAGAATATTCTGTGATTCTGTGAAATACATTGGCATCTCCAGAAGACAGTAATCTAGCTATCTTTAATACTTACTTTACAATAAAATTAAAACAGAAGTAGAAATGGAAATAAAAAGGCTTTCCAGGTACATAGTGAGAAAAAATTAACAAGGGAGCATTATTCTTTCTTTGAGTGCATTTACATTTCCAGAAGGACAGTAGCTTAATGCGATGGTATGTGTCCTAAAATAAGACCTCTTGCCCGGCTATCTGTTAATCTTATTTTGGCTTTCCCTCGTTTTGTAGCCTAGTGTTTGCATTTCTCAGGCATGTGTTCATTTCTTCACTTTTAATCAAGTATTAAAATACATAGGGAAAAGCAGAGACCTTGGGGAATGAAAATTTCTTAGTGTGGTCCAAAAGTATACGGAAAGTTCCTCCTCTTTGTCACATAGAGTTATGACTTGACCTGTCTCTCTCTTCTCCTTTCAAATATATAATAACAGCACAAGAAGTTATACCTTTTAAAAGTTATAGCATTTTAAAAATTTTAACTCAAAAGTCAAGCTTCACTTTATTCTAGCATCATCTAACTTTCTTTTTAACATGGAAAAATCTGATACATCAAGTACCATTTTTACTAAGACACTCTCTGACTAGCAGGATGCAAAGAGCTTGGTACTTTAAATTACATGATAAATGAAATCTTTCAATATAAGTGAAAAAACACATCCACAGGGAGGTCAATCTAAAAATTCATGCAAGATATATGCATAATGCTAGTGCACTATCAATCTCCTTTAAAGAGATGAAATAAAGAACACATTTTGATTAACAAGAGACATAAAAAATAAACTCCTGATTTAAATTTTCAAATACATATAGGGATTTTTAACTGTTTCAGGTTGTTCAAGTAGCCATCATAAAAAGAGCTGGGAGTTAAAGCACTTCCTGAAAATCCAGGTCCTTTAAAATTCTCTCTGACCGAGTGCTGAGACACTGAGAAGGGCAGAAGTTTCTCTCTTCTCACACTTTGCTGAAGGAACACTGTTTGGAATTTTGAAGCACGTCAGCAGCTCCTACTAAACACTTGCACTTGTTTTTTTCTCAAGACAGCTTGTGCAATGTGACATATAAGTCAGAAAAATGCAAAGACATTTACATATGTATTTAATACACATTGAATAGACTCCAGGGTATGTATTAGACCAAATGAAGAGTTCAGCTGAGCTAGTCGAAACATTTTCCCTATGACAAATGCTGATTTCAGCGCCGCTACTCAAGCTCCAGGTAGATACAGGAGGGACTTTTTCTGCCCTGCTGATGTGGAAATGTGACAGAACTCAGTTTAAAGGCTTTCTGTACCTTTTTCAGGGAGAGGAAATCTAAATTCTGCATCAACCACAGCTCTATTAGAAGCCTTATTTAAAGCAAGATTTTATGCCCATTGCCTCCTGCTATATCTGTACAGTTTGTAGGAAGAGGTGAATGTTGAGGAGCTTAAGGAGCAAAACTGACTCTGCAAAAGCTTGTAACACTTAGCTGGACCAAGGCTTGAAACCTTCGCTCTGCTTGGAGTGGAGCAAAGCCTCACAACTTACCTCCATCACAAGATGCCCTCACTCCCATGCAGGTGCTCTCTGATGGTTTTGTTTATTGTTTGTTTCCTCTCACACAAAAAACCACAACAGTGCTCTCCATAGAGCAAACCACAGAACATCAGAACTTCTATGAACTGTAGGCATCATCCTCTGGCCGCGGTTCAGTTGCAGGTCTACCCTTGACACTTGGCTTGCTCTCCACAATGTATCTGCTGTTTTGGTTTTATATCACCCACCCTTCTTGCTCTTTGCTACCAGTTCCATGTTCTCTACATCAAGCCTTCCTGGTAAGATGTATGAAGTGTAAGTAAACAGGGAAATACAGAAGAGTTTTCAAGGAGCTGGTGCTTCTTTTCTGTCTCTGATTTAAATCCAGTTTGGTCTTCAGTGTCTTTTAAAAAAAAATTAATGCATAGTTTTATTTATAAATGTTTTTCAGAAACAAAGAGAATGACATAAACCCATCCCATTTAAATCATGAAGAGAAAATTGCATAAAGAAAGCAATGTAGGTATGACTGCATTAGGGAGGAAGAAAATAATTCATAGTAATTGAAAGGCAAAGGTGATAGTGCCATATAACAACTGGGGGAAAGACAGTTGATATAAGAAAGAGATACAGCAATTTCTCCACACTCCAAAGAAATTTGAGCAATCTGGAAGTTAGAAGATCTTATGAGGCTTTCAAAAATGTATCTTATTTGTGACAGTAAGCATGAAATTCATAACAATATGATGTTCTAATGTTACTGCCTGTTAAGCAATTGCAAGGCAGCTGTGGGGGAAAGCGAGCCTCCTCTTGTACATCAGAAGTGGCAGGATTCAGGTTGTTTAGCTTAGATTTTTTAACCAGACAGCTCTCAAATCTTTTGCTAAGTCTTTAATGCTTTGTTATGAAAGGCAGCTATCAGCTGAAAAACTCCAGGCTTATTGCTCACCTTCCTGTAACCAGATTGGCCATTTGTAAGGATCCAGTATTTAAAAAATGATTTCTAACACTTAGAACTGAAATCTTCCCTTTTTCCTTACCATTATGTTGTGTCAATTTAAGCTGCTTTTACTATAAAACCTAAGATATTTGTTCCTTCATACTGAATGTAGTAACTTTATAGTCTTCAAAACCAACCTACCTCTAGTAAAGGCTGTGCAGTCAGCAAGTCTTCATGGAGGGTATGAAGAAGAAGCAGCATGGCAGTAAAGTGATGAACATTCTTTCCTGAGAGTGCCTACAGTCCATCTGTAGAGAGTAGATTCACCCAGCAGACCTTACAGACTGCTACACACCACTCAGAGTGTCCTGGACTACAATCAGACCAGTCTGAAGTTGCCCCTCTAAGCATGGTTGGGCTCAGTTCTCATTTGACTTTATATAATCTCCATAAGAGATCTCTCAGGTACAAATAAACACGAGTAAGTGTGGTTTTTTTCATTTGTTCATGTGTGTTCATTTGTTTGAAATTATTTGAAAGTCAAAACACTCTTTAAGAGTGTGAATATCTACTGGTATTTTTTTGAGGTAAAAGTCTCTTCCGACTAAAAATTCTCCTGCAATTTTATCATGGAGAGAGAGCTAAATAAAACCGAACTATTTGCCACAACCCCTCAACACAATACAAAGCTGTTTTGTTGTCCGTAGCATCACGACCCAGCTCTACATGACAGCATAAAAATCAGTGTGCCAGAAGCTTAATCTCTCATGGCAAAGAGAAGCAGCTCTTTCACCTTTCTCAGGCTGGAGAAACAGCTCTCACCTTTCTCCTCTCTCCCTTCTGAGTACTCTTTGTACTTACAAAAAAATGATGAGCAACTTCATGCACTGAAAATTCCTGCATGATGCTGAAATGCTAAACAAGAGAACTTTTTTTTTTTTCCTCAGCAAATATAAACACATTCCTCTTCAAGGTACAGTTATAAAACAGCAAAGATATGATTAAAGAATTCCTTGTGGATTCATTACAAGCTTTCATTTCTGGTAAACTAATAAAGCTTTCCAGCTCATTAAAAAAAATAATGTCCCAACATTACACAGGAAGAAAAAATTATTGCTCTTCAGGTCTCTGATAGGATATTAAGAGAAAGGCAAAATATTATCTATGCCAGATATACAAGCCAATATCGCAGAAAAACTCATAAAGTATATCAAGTCCAGGCAAAAACATAACAAGCAAAAAGCTGAAAATCACTTGAACTGTAGCAAACTGATGGTAGACCTATAAATATAACTACCGTGCTTGCAGCCAAAGCTAAAACCTCAGAAACACATTTTCAGAGATATACAATTAAGACTAGGCAAAAAAAAAAAGAAAAGAGAGAGAATGAGAGAGAAAATTAACAATAAGCCTGAAAGCTTTTTACAGAGCTGTAATGATGAGGGAAAAAAACACAAGGTACAATAATAAGCTAGATGAGGTAATAATATACCCAGAAAAAGTTGAGAAGAAGGAAAGTAGAAGTCATTCCTAGTTCAACTCAGCTGCAATTTAAAGAAGCAAGAAACAAATATGTGTGTGTGTGTATATATATATGTTTAAAAAACCTTCAAGAGCACTGCCAAGATTCTTTTTGGTACTATTTCTGTGCATATAGAGTCAAAGAATCACAGAATATTCTGAGTGGGAAGGGACCCACAAGGATGATCAAGTCCAAATACTCTTCCACAAATGCATGGGAGTAGCAGGACGTTAAGTATAGCAAACAAGTCTTGTTTTCATTCAAGACCTTTGAATTTCTCTAATACTTGGTTTAAGATTGTGGTGGTTTGAGGAAGAATTTGCTCACTCATGAAGATTTGCACAGTGACTTAGAGGAAGAAAGCAATACCACTTAAATGGTACTAATATTATATGGATGATTCCATCCTATGTGCTGTATATATTGGTTTTGTGTATTGGCAGGCCAAAACGTAAGTTAATGTTTTATACATTTCTTAGAGACCTTAACCCCTCCCCCCCCCAATTAACATTAAACCTTTCAATATACATTGAAACTCCCAGGATGTATTTTGCAGGAATCCATTGAGCTGGATTTGAAATACATGTCTGGTAGGCTGTTTTCAAATCAGATTTTTAATTCCATGCAGGTATTTTTATTTTTCCAACCACAATAGTACCTGTGGTGCAGATCTGTCCTGAAGGAACATATTTAACTATGCTTTGAAGAAAACAAAATCAAAAGGTGGAACTGTAAAGGGAAAAGGAAAGAAAATTGTTCCCACACATTTATTGCCAAATAAGTGAAACATAAAGAGCTCCCCGGACAGTTATAGCTACAGTTGCTGCTACATCTTGACTTGTTGCAATGCTTTTTGTTTTATAGTCCTCAGAGGCAAATTGCATAGGGTTCACCCTGGCAAACATAACCATCCAGCTGCAGATTCATCCCACCTTGCTCTAGGTCCCTAAGCAAAAGCCTGTGTGAGGAGCAGACCTATCTTACCCTCTCTATACAGCCAGTGGAGAGGGAGGGATTTCCAGAAGACTCAGGCAAAGGTCTGAATCTAAACAGTCTCTAGAAGAGCTTCATTCAGGATAAGGTAGTTTCGTTTTTTTCCTCTCTAAAAGCATTTTGAAAGGCACTCTGCTACATGGTCTGAATAGGGAAAAAATGCTTCTTTTAAAGTTTTCCTTTGTAGTTTTCTTTGCCTTCTTGATTTTTGAGTCCATTGCTTCCCCCAGAAAGTGGGGCATAAGTGGGGCACTAACTTAACTTAGTGAGATACTAAATATAGAATGTTAAGCAGTGCACTAATTTCTGGGAGAGCCAGTGGGGATAAGGCACTTAGTGGTAACAATATTGAAAGGCTCAAACCTGTAAAAAGGGAGTTTGCAGGCTTTGTAAACTTTGAATGCCATGCTCTCAGTGCTCTGAAGCTTCTGGCTGCCCTGCAACTTTGAGGTGGATTTTTGCTCTGCTTCTTATTCCTGCAGAAGAGAGGCAGTACCTTCTGGTAGGCTTTGCTGCTACTACAACTAATGCTCATGTTGTTTTAAAATCCCACTTAATCCACTGTATCCATTCGAGTCACAATATATTTCATCTTTTTTCCCCAAGTGCCTTCTTCCTGCTCCAGAGCATCTGCTAAAGAAAAGCTCATTTGCCGCATTATACAACCCCAAATTACTCCAGGAAATAGGGCATTTTTGATCCTGCTGCTAGTATTGGTATTATACAACTGAGGCTCCCTCCAGATCTGCTCCTTCTTAAGGGAGGCTAATAGAAGTTGCTGAGAGGGACGTGCATTTCTCCAGGTCTAGACTGCTGGCTACCACTTCAGAAGTTGGGGCCTGATCCTTAAGTTTACATCTGAGATCCACCCTCTGTACCTACCTGCTGTGTGGGGACCAGTAAGGCAGACTCAGCTGCCACCTATGGCCAACCTAGAGTCACCAAAGGTTTAGAGACCAAAGGACTACATGGAAGTATTCTGCCCTGGCGGCAAGTGAAGCTGGGTGCCCAGCTGCCCACTAAATGAGCTTGCTTCCAAAAAAAGAGGTTTTGTCAGCTCTCAAGGGACTTTCTAGATCGACCAGTGGAAAATACAGGTCAGAGAAATCTTTTGATGGCACAGGGAGTACTTACTGACAGTTGGGTTAGTGGTAGAGTGAGGGTCAGCAAAGATCCCTGGAGTCCAAGGCCTCCATCAAAGCTCTGATAATTGTTGGGTTTTTTGTCTAGCATCCAGGACACAGAGGAAAAAATCTGGAGCAATGCTGTTCAACTTTGGACCTGAGACCTAGTGGCTTTTTTGCTTATGAATAAGTAATGGTGGCCGCTGGCAGCATGGCATTCAAAGGCAATCATACATGTCCATGTGAGAGTAACAGAGAAAAGAAGGCTATAGCTATCTTATAGGTTGGACTTGATGATCTCTATGGTCTTTTCCAACCTTACTGATTCTGTGATTCTGTGATTCTTATAGCTATGTCTCAGCCGTATCTTATTTATATATTGGAAAGAAAATAGACTTTAGTGTTTGTGGTATTCTTTAAACTGATTTCAGAGTTATGTCTTAATTTACTCTTTCCTCAAGGAGTTAAGAAACAAACACTCCTTAAAACACAAATTACAAAACACATGGCTATCTGGAAAAAACATACTGATTGATTAAAGTTCAATCTGTCTGCTTTAAGACCAACTAACAGCAACTGCAATGATTGCAATTCCAGCTATGAGCATTTTCTTCTTAAAACATTCCTTGCTACTGTGGGAGCAATCAGTCAGCAGATCTTCCACTTATTTCACGTGTTTCAATGTCCAGGACATATCTGATAGTCTGCAGCACAGTTCTGCAAAGAAGAGGACGTTGTGCCTGGTGACTCAGGACCAGGCTCAGTGGTATAGAGACTTTAACACTTGCATACCCCCTGCGCCACATAGCAGCTGAGAACATGATCCAAAATATTTACCACAGCTTAATTATGTACTGACATATTCTGTCTGACTTTATATAATGTTACTCTAATATTTTAATACTTAAGCAATTAGCCCTGAGGATATTTTGCAAAAACAGCCCTCCATCGTGAAAAACAAAATGGAGATTTTCTTAGTGTCCTACTTGCCCGTGACAAAAGAATGGTAAGTTATTTCAGAGCAGGAAGGTCACTGAAACTGTACATTTTAGAATGTTAATCAAAAAAGCATTTTGAAATCCAAAATCAGTTGTAGAAATATTTTCTGGCTAGTATTCAATAGCCAGAAATCTGTTCCTCTAGTATCACTGAGAGAAGCTAGGCAATGGTACATACATCTTGTTTAGAAAACTTCTAAACCTCGCCCACTTTGCCAGGAGCTAGAGTGGGTCAGTGTTTCCCCACATCTCCCATTATCTTCTCAACCATACATGAAATACATAATTAAACCACAAGTCTTTAATTTTTCTAATAGCTCGTGGATAATTTGAACAACACAATATGAGCCAAAATCTCACTGAGTATTATTCAGTGTGCATTCCCCAATTATTCTACCAGTATAGACAATTCCAAAACAATAGCAAATTTGCCATAATAAAATTTTCTATTGACTTTCAATTACGTACAGGCCTTGCCTCTACCATACCACTCTGAGCCCTTCTCAGATGGATTCTTTTGCCACTGTTTTTATGGGGAGAGCCTTATTCTAAAACTTCTTTTCCTTTTTACCAGAGAGAAAAATAGAGGATTCCTTTCTCATCTCCCCTTCCCTTCCCTTTCCCCATCGCTCCCATTTTTTCCCCTCCCTTTGTCTTGCCTGTTTTTTCCTGGGCAGTGGACCCCTTCGAGTCCTGGGGCCAGGTGGAAGTGTGGCTGCACTCATCCACGGACCAGGCAGTGATGTGGCTCAGCGGCCTCTGGGCCACTGCTTATTCTGGGCTTTTTGTCTGTCTGTTTTTTGTGGCCCCACACTGGTTTTATTTCAGCTACCTGTAATCATCATTGCTGGCAGGGAACTCTTTGTATTTTCCTACTCCATTGTTAGTATTACTGTTACTGTTTTTATCTCAAAATAAACATATACAGTCAGGTCTCCTATATTGCGGACCTGTGGTCTTAACTGGGTTCCGCGAAGCCCTACTTCTGCGTTGAATGGCAGCTCATTAATATGCAAATTTGCCCCGCACCCTCATGCAGTCCCGGCACTGTTTCAGCACTGTGTTGCTGTGTATCAGTGTTTGTGTCGGCCCTTCATGGTGCCCGCAGCCACCCCACGCTGGGAAAAAACCGTTTTTGGCTCGGCCAGGGACAGAGTTTCATAACTACACGGCAATGACTCCAGGGGAGCAGCCCTGCCGCCACCGCTGCTACCACCGTGGCAGGTCATGCATGTGCAGTTGTGAAAAGGGGCCTCCTTCGTCACTAAAAAATCGTGCTGCTAAGATCTGAAGCCGCAATATTGGGAGCACAAAGTGTAAGAGGGCTGACTGTATATATATAATATTAAATTTTCTTCCAGTAAAGTTCTTATCTCTCTATACATATATATATATATTCAAGTATCTCTAAATTCAACTCATACCTGCCCTAAACCGGCCCCTAGACAGCTACCTTCTCAGTATTTTATTTGTGTAGTGTTTACCCTTTTCATTCAGTCTGTTAACTACTGGTACATCAAGTCAAAGTAACAGTCAAAGGGCCCTACTCATGTAATATAGACATTGACTATAAAGCAACTGATTTATCACATGAAACAGGTGTACATAAGAAAATCTTGTAGCAGATGTTAACTACAACTACTGGGCATTAAAATCTGATATTGAATTAAACTAAGTCACGTGCAAAAGGAACTCAAGAGCTCAGGCGGATCAATCAGTCCAAAAAGTGTCTCCTTTTTATTTTAAATGAAGTAAACTATTTCTTCTGGTGTTCTTTGTTGCTAAAAAACAAAATGTCTTTCAAAAATTGTGGGGCAGAAGGATAAGGCATAAGAAGAGAGGTTGGACCAGATGACCCACTGTGATCTCTTCCAACCTTACACCTTTTGTCATTCTGTAATTCTGTGAATCACTACTTAAAAAAATTATCATAGTGGCAGCTTATCAACACCTGATTTTAATAAACAATTGGGGAAATTACTTTTTAAATATAAATGAGTATGTAGAAAAATAATAATGAAAAACAGTAAGAGAGAAAAGAAGATCTTGTTCTGTCCTTGTTTTGTCTGCTTAAATTTTTTGTTAATTTATTGTCCTGTGATTTGCTTGTAAGTTCTCGTTTAGATCACTATCTTCCCTAAGGATTCATCTTTATATAAATCCCCTATCAATATGTTTATAATATTTTGTAACAGGGAGAGTGATCTATCCATGGAAACTTTTCAGTCTCTGATGAGTCCCATTGATTTCACTGAGATTTAATGGCCAACTGCAGCTGCTGTTAGCAGACATTAACAAAAAAACTGAGGTTGTACTCAGATCTTTTGGATTGTAACGGTAGCCCAGTACTCCAAGTGTCCTGCATGTTGGCAGAATTCCAAGGCACTTTTGAGGGAAGACGAAAAATTATGTTTCTTCCACAAGAAACTAAACTAGAAACTGTTCCAGCTGTACACCAGTGCCCTTTCACCCTAAGGCAGGATCTAAAGGTCAGATCCAATGACTGGCCCTTCACATAGCTTTGAGCCATGGGACTTGCAGGGATGTTCAGTCTGCTCAGATTTTCAGAGCATTGTCTGAAGTAAGCGTAGCTGTAAGGCCTTGGCTGTTAAACACTAATCTGCTCTGTTATGGTGAAGGACTCGTTAGCCTAAACCTATTCTCAGTTAGACATCTTCTACTTTTTTGGACAGGACTTAATGTAATTAATTTTACCTATCTAAAAATCTACATCCAATCTAGTTGGTCTCCACTCTTGCTGTAGTCACCAAGTGAGGGCTTTCAATACTTTGAATTTAAGACTTTTATGGAATATGGGATTTCATATATTTAAGATATGCAGTTATGACCTTTGGGAGCTGCTTCTCTTCCTCCATGGGCTATGAAATCAGATATGGACCTACTTTATAATGCCTGTCTAACTTTTAGGCAGGTGAAGTTAATGATCTGTCACAGTATGAGATGTGAGGTGGAGTTTCATGAGCAAACTCTTAAGAAAAATAAAAGATAAGAACATCAATAGCCAGATGCAAATTAACTTTGGGGACATCTAAACTCAAAATCATATTTAAGAAAACACATTTTAAAAAGCAAACCACCTATTCTGCCACCCATAGAGCTACTTGTGTTTCAGACTGAAAGAATGTTGTTAATTTGTTTTGTGCTTTTGATTTGTCTATTGAAATAACTACCTTTATATATGCTTATCTCCTAGTTAATTTCATGTTCTGACAGTGAACAGCTTCTGAGTGTATTTGGATAGAAATTTATAGTTACATTAGAAGAAAATACCCAGGGACAATAACACTTTCATACAAAACACTTCAAAGAAATGTACATGAAAAAAGTAAGGAAGAAAATTGCTCTGAAGAAGTCAGCTGAGGGCTTTCCAACTGTGAGACTGTGCAAATTAGGCTTTTGTTTGGTTTTGGTTTGGGGTTTTTTCAGTCTGCTTTTAAATGGCTCTGAGGACCTGGTAATCTTTCTTATTGTCAGAAATCTAGAGTTGGGGCCATAGAAAAACCCTCCGCAGCTGGCTCCCACTGGTGTGAAGCTTCAAGTCTCAGCCTGTCCTGGGAACAATTGCTTTTAAAATTACAGTTCGCTTTTTCAACAGGATATTTAACAGATGTAGGAACATCAATCTGAAGTTTATCTCAAACATAACTTTGTAAGAATTGCACCAGCAGCTTCTCATCATCTAGGCTACTGAAGATGAAAGAATTTGGATATAGCACAATGCCTGAATACATGGTATTAATGCCCAACCAAACTCAATTGTCTTGCGTTCATCAGTATATAGAAGCATTAGTCAAAGTACTAACACAACCCAAGAGAGCTGCTGGAGAATCCTCTCTGGTGCCTCTGGATCCATGTTGTCTTGAGGAAAAGGAGAGATTCTTAAACTGGCTACAGAGTGACTATAGAAAGGTAACTCAGGTCAGGCAAGGCTAATAAACCCTACTAGGTATGAGCTGGTGGTGTAATGTGTCATGTTTTGTACTTGTTTGTATCCCAAGGATCTGAAGCAGCTGAGCTGGTTTTGCCATGAATTAGTACATGTTGAGCAAGTTTTGTTAGTCTGGACTATAAGACACACTGAAGGGGCTATGATGTTTCTGCATATCGAACTGTCCCTAAGAAGCAACATATTCGTGTTCAGGGACTGCCAATACTGAGCTACTAAAGCAGACTTGACCTTGAATCAGTTTACATGACACTGCGGTCTTGACCTACCTAATCCTTAATCTGGATACAGCATGTGTAGAAAACTGTGAGTTGACTGAAATTTATTACTCTTCTATCTGTCAGAGCTTCTCTGCTGTCTTTAGTGATTATGACGGTTTCATACTGCTCTGATTTTATTCCTAAAGCTTCAGAAAGGAAGAGCAGCAGCAGCACAATAGTGAACTTGGATATCCGTGCTCAGAGTGCTTGCATAGAGACTTCATAAGAAAGGCTCTCTGTATATTTACAAGCAACATATGTGTTGCAGAGCCAGAACTCCAAGTTCTTCGGATGCGTCTCCTTGTCACGTAAGATATTGGACAAAGAACAAAGTCTTACTTGGAAAGGCACAATAACTCCTAAAAAATTCCCAGAACAAATTTCTAGTGGCTTCAGCTGAGCAACTGAATCTCTAGACTAGATGTAAGCTCTGACATAACTGCATTCACGGCTCCAAAAATCTTGTGTTCTTGATTTTGCAGTGACCTGGCTTCAGTGCAGAAGCAGAAAACCAGACACTGGGCCCAGGAAGAATATCTAATTGTCTGCAAGCGTCGGGAACTTAATCAATAACCCTAAATCTTCCTTGTATGCTTAAAACTGAAATCTCCCCCTCCTTGTAAAGAGAAGGGAGAAATCTTGCAAAGAGGTAGAACTACCTGATATTTATACAAATCACCAAGAGCAACACTTACTAATGACACTGACGGTAGTTCTTTGCATAAATTATCCTGGAGACTTTTTTTTTCAGGATAAACCAACAGCATTCAGATATCTTTCTACCTACAGGTAGAAGTAATTCACCAGGAAGAGATGCTCCTGACCATATGTGGATGACTAAATCTGGGAACCTTTGAGGTAGGTTTGGGAGCAATCTAGAAAATTTAAGAATGCACAATATTAAGTGATTTTGAAAAACAGGCAAGGTGAACTCTCATCTTGGATTGGACCAGGTTTGGGTAAGGCTGACCTGAGCTAAATAAAGTTTTGAAAGATTTTATCCTATCCCTAAGGGCAATTATATTCTTATTATTGGGTGTCAGATTATGGAAAATAACCCATTCTCGGCTGGTGGTTTGGATCTTTTATGGGTAACAATCAATCACACACAGCTTTTAGGAGGCGGCAATGATACAGCCATGGCATGGAGAGGAGCTCTTTCACAGTCACAAGAGTGGGAAAGGAAAGTGTCCCATGGTTGGCTTTCCAAGGACTTCCTCACATTTATCACTACACTATTTGACTTGCCAGACAAAGACTGTAGACCTCAAAAATGAAAACAAACATGAAGTGTAATTAGCCTCAATGTAAAATCAAAGAAACTACAGCACAAAATTAGGCATGGCTTTCTCAGGACCATCAGGAGGGCAGGAGCAAAACCCACATGTCCTGACATCTAGTCTGGAATGCGCCAAATTAACTCATTACTACTTCAGTGAAGGCATCCACATACTATCACTGCATTTGAAAGTTACAGTAAAGAAGGCATTTGGGAGAAATGAGCGCAAGTTCCTTTTTAGTTACAGGAGATCTGGAGGGTCTTCCCTTCAGCTAGGTGCAGAAGGAATGGCTGTACTCTGCCCTAAACTGGTAAGAAACACCCTCAGAATTCACATGTTGTAGGAGGTACTAGCACAACACTGGGTCACAGTTAGTATAGGCTGTATTAGATGATGCCCGCAGCTATGGTGAGAGTGCCACAAAGATTGTGGACTGGTTTATAGTCATGTCTGACCATAAGCTGAATGATGGTATTTTAACAACTTTTCAAGTAGAAATGCCCCAAGATGCTAGTTTTCTGTTGTCCTGTTCACTGCTCTCTCTTCAGGCTAATGAACATTTCTGGAGAACACCCAAAAATTTGATTACCGGTATAAGAAAGAACGTATAAATACAGTGGTCTTGGCTAATCAAAAAAGCAATGAAATTTTGTGATTCATCTTAATATTTATAATGTATTTGAAAATATTTTGAAAAGGAATAAATTCAGCACTCTGGAAATAAATATATTGTATGCAATTTGATTTCTAACCTGCCATGGAATGTTAATGATGACAAAATATTTGCGTTATACAGCCAGAATGTGATTATAAATATTTTCTTAGTAAATTTTCTAGTTTTATAGTGTTTGGGATGGGAACTTGTAAGTGAAATTAAATATATGTTTAGGTCTGGACCTTCAGAAACCATAATAAAAACTGTTTTCTGCAGTAAAAAAAAATATAAGAAGACTGCTTCTAAGAGGCATTTAAGTATTGTTGAAGAAGTTTGATTTGTCACACTACTTATGCTAAAAACAGAAGCACAAAAAATGCATTCCAAGTCACTTTAGAAACATAGAAGCCCATACTTCCATCCCGCTTATAACTTCATTCATGTGATTAATTCAATTTAGTTAACAGAAGAAAACATGTACATAAAATTGATTTCACGCAGAAATGTCATCCAGAACCAGGTCCTAGCAGAAATTAAGAATGTTCAAGAATCTGCTGAACACAGTGATCATTGTGGCCAGATTCAGTTGTCAGGGGACCTTTTCCATGTCATCATCTGCAAAATATCCCATCCAGATATGATAAATTTCCAAAGAATCCTCGTCTGTATTTCTCTACAAAATCATCCCTGATTTATACCTATCAATGAAATATAGCAAGGGCTAGCACCTCGAAGCAACACTTCTTACACAAAAGTGAACTATTCTGTAAAAGAAGTGACAACCAAGAAACTATACTCCATCCAAGTAAAACTGCAGGTGAAAACTTATTTCAGTAAAATATAATTAGTGGGATTGGAATTTGGCCAGGAGCCAGAAATTAGATATTGTTCTAATGAGTTTTTAAAACCAGTCTCAAGTGTATGTACCTTCCCTAGATACCTAGAATATTTCACATGGATTTAAGAGAGGCATGGGTACTGTGCACAACAATATTTGGTGCAAGGGAGAGCTTTGACCTCAAGGCTGCTCAAAAAGGTGAAATTTCTGTGCCATTAGTCATGCTCACTATTACTGGGACATGTCAATGGAAGGGTACAAAACTGGCACTTCTACAAGAACAAGTATAATAATTTAGAGTGGTAGGACTTGATTGTTTCTTCTCACTGAGTGCGAAAACCAATGTGGAAACCTCAGTGACGTTTATTGTAGACTTTTCTATTGTTTCAAGTTTGTTCCTTATGTGATTCAGAAGTTTTCTTGTGGACAGTCCTCCCTAAGGTAATTTTTTAAAGTCAACAGGTTGAATTTACAGTCCAGTATGAGTAACACTTGTAGAGATTCATGTTACTTTTAAAACAAAAATAAGCACCTCTTTTGCAGGTGTTCTTGAAAGATTTGCAAGTCTCAAGCAGTTTCACATGTCACTGACATCCCTGCATGATTACATAGAAACCACGGAAAATATCTGCTTCCTGATACTTTGAAGGTTTGCAGTCCCATCTGTTACATTTCACAGTTCATTGCTAAGAATATGAGTTATATGATAAGTTGTGGAAAGTGATTAGAAAAATACATAGCAAAGTCCTCTGACAGAAGGAAATGTAGTAAGGATGAGGGTCAGGTAAGAGATATGACAGCTTCAGTAAGAGTCTGTCAGAAAGGTCTTCTGGAAAAGGTCTTGTCCATCTGCCAAATGTATGCGATAATTGACATCTTGGATGTTCCCACCAGCTGTCTCAACAGTTCAGGATTAAACAGGGGCAATTCACAGTCATTGAGAAGCAGAAATGCACGTTGTAATGTGGTAACTGGAAAACATGACAGGTGACATTTGCTAATGACTAGTATAATGATATATAAGAGATGTTAAGCATTGTAGCTATAACCCAGACATTTTGAAAGACTCAATGTGAAATACAAATTAATATTAACACTTTCTAAAATTGCCCTGTGATGACCTATCATCATTCAAGAGTACTCCTTGTACATCCTCTCTCAACATCTAATGCTGACATGCTATCTTTTGGACTCCTGATAACACACCTTGGATAACCACTGTGACAATACAGAATACAAATAATAGGAGAGTAAATTTTTAAGATCTCTGACTTTACAGTAGATTTCGAAAAACTATACCTTAGAGAAGCATCTGAACATCTTCCATGTAACTTACTCATAATGCATAAATATATAGAATAAGTAATTACATTTTCTTCCATTATATCATCATATCACCCTTTGAGGATAAAATACTTTCTACCATATCAACAATTAAGAAACTTAATACATGACATTTCTTGAACAATAGAGTAGTAACACGAAAAGTTAAGGAGCAAGCGGAAACATCTGTCACATTTTAACACTAACAGAATTAATAACACTCTCCCCCACCCAACCAAGCATTCTGCCAACACTTCAAAAGGGTAATTGGAGTGACTTGATAATTATAGATGTGTCATCCTGATGTCAATACCAGGCAAGATAGTCCAGCAGGCGGACATGACTTTAATAATAATTAAAGGAAAACCATACAGTTGAACTGAGATCATCTATGTAGTTTGTGAAAAATAAAACTTAACAAGTCACCATTACAAAAAATGTTTCACACTTGTATGGAACGCACCAACTTTAACACAAAGCCTGTCCATGCTCAGAGCACCTTGAAACAAGGGACTTGCTATCTGAATAGCACCTGGTGCGTCTCAGAAGGACTGTCTCTATAGTCCTCCAGCCAGTTCCTCTGCTGATACAGCCTGCAGGTGCTCAGGTGTCTTCAGGAGACCTGCGCTGTTTCTCATCCAAACCCAGATTTAAAATGAATTAATTGATTAATAATAAGCAACTGATTACTTCAGAAATTCAGAGCTAGCCCTGCTGGCCTTTTCACTGCTGCCAGTTTCTTGCCCAATATTACTGAAATTGTAGCAAATATTTTGTGATAAACAGGAGAGGCCTGCATTTAACATCTTGATCTTCAATTTATGCAAATGCTGTACACTAGCGAGACCAAAATCATTTGTACTGACAACATATGTTTACTAAAGCCACAACTATAGGACTCCAGTGCTATCACATTGAAGATTTTGCCCTCTAGATTGCAATATGTAATAATTCACTTACTTCCACCATTGTCTGTGGGTCTCTGCTCTTTATCCAGCTTTGCATAGCTGAAACAACATCGTCGAAGAGGCCTATATTAGAATCAGACTATAACTGTGCACTGTACTTCATCATCATTTGACTTTGAAATATTCCTAATTGGAAGTAGCTGGCAGACAGCATGGCAGATGACTACAGAATGATGGCATTGATTTAAGGGAAATCAGTCAAGACTCAAGGTATTTGCTTGCAAGCAGAGAAAAAAAGTTTATTTTTGACCCAGCAACAAAGAGGAACAGCAGTGTCCCCTGCCCTGTCAGGTGCCAAAAGCCCCTCCCAGATGTTGCCACCTATCTTTATATGTGTGCCTCACACATATGGAAATTATGACATGAATATGTATCCCTTCACCATTATGTTATAAATTTACACTTTGCCATAAGCCCTTCGACCAATCCGCTCAGATGTTTCACATTCTTTTCCACTTTTTTGGCTATTGTTGAAAATTTTGTTCAAGCTCTATTTACTGAAGGCTCCAATCACAGAATCACAGACTCACAGAATTAATAAGGTTGGAAAAGACCATAGAGATCACTGGGTCCAAACTATCACCTATCTTCTGTTACCTAACCTGTTGTCATCCTGCTACCAACACACCATCCCACCAATAACACACTATCCTATTATCTAGGTCATGCTGCTAAGTGCAGCATCCAACCTTTTCNTCCTGCAGCCACTCCAACCCCAGCCTATAGTTCTGCATGGGGTTATTGTAACCAAAGTGTAGGACCCAGTACTTAGACTTGTTGAACCTCATGCCTTTGGATTCAGCCCACCTATCCGGCCTGTCAAGGTCTCTCTGCAGAGCCCTCCTACCTTCCACTAGATTAACATTTATTCCCAGCTTGGTGTCATCCGCAAACTTGCTAATGATGGACTCCATCCCTTTGTCCAGATCATCAATAAAGATCCTCATGTTCTGTCCCAAATGAAGGACAAAACTAAATATTATTTTAAATGTGCTAGGATTGAATCAAGTAGAGGTATAAAAGCCAAAAGTACAGAACAGGATAGCCCTACTGATGCCTTCACTGACTCAAACCTGATGATTAGTTGACTCCTTGCATCTGGTCCCTCTGGGAACATGGGTGTGTTGCCCTTCCTCCAGCTGGGATAAAGCTGCACTGATCCAGAGGGAGGAAAAAAATACATAAGCAAACGTATGTGAATACTGAACATAAAAGAAGAGTGGGAAGTCTTCCTCAGCAAGCAACATGTGAGATACACTCCAAGTCTCTGTCACAATGTAGATACTGAGAAGCATACAGCTCCCCACCACAGGGCAGGGGTTGTTGACTCTCCTGAGGGACAAGAGGCCTTGCAGAGAGCTCTAGATAGATTGGAGCATTGGGGTAAGATTAATGAGATGAAATTTAACTAATCCAAATTCTGAACAATTCACTTAGTAAGTTGCTTTTAACTTTTGATTAGCCCTGAGGTGACCAGGCAGTTGAAGTAGATAATTGTTTGTAGGTCCCTTCCAACTAAAATTTATTCTATTGAATTTGATTCAGCTTGATTCTCTTCTGTTTTACTCTGTTGTCTTGACCATTCCCCACAGAAAATGTGACTATAAGAAATATACAGTACTTGTGAAAAACTGAATCACAGAATGCTCTAGTGGCAAAACACCATCAGTGATACTGAACCATTAAAAGGAGACTATCCCCTAAAGACTGGGAAGCACCCAGACTATCCACATGACTTTGACAAGGCTGTTACTCTGATACAGATATCAAGCTTGTCCGAAATCCACATTTGAAGAAGAATGTGGAAATACTGGTATGGCTATAAATGAGACCTAAGTGTTGGGAGACAAACTTTTCCTAACGGTTAAGATGTACAGTTTTCTAAATTCACTGAAGAGGAGAGGTCATTTTTTCCATATGGTAGTGTGTTTGATGAGACCTGATAATGGGATGTTTTCCAGTCTTGTTGCCAAAGTCTTAACAAGAGGTAATGTGTTGAAGTACAACTAAGGCAAACCTGACCTTGGCATTAGGTGCATTTTCCTAGCAGTTAGCACAGTTAAAATCCAGAAAACGTTGGGAGTGGATTTAGAATCTCTTAAATATGGTCAGAAATATTGCCAAAGTTGTGCTCTTACCCAGAAACTGGATTCAAGTGTAAGTGTCTGTTGACTTCCTGATGCTAGAACCAGCAGATATTTGGACTGTGTTTTCTCCCTCTTTCCCTTATGCGCCATGGTGGAAAAAAGGAAACTAGGCATTTAGCTCATCATGGAATAGGATAGAATAGAATAATTTCAGTTGGAATAGTCATACAATGATCATCTAGTCCAACTGCCTGACTAATTAAGATCTAACCAAAAGATAAAGTATGTTTTAAGGTCATTGACCAAACACAGCCACCGACAGGTTTGGGACATCAACCATCCCTCTATGAATCTGTTCCAGTGTTTGACCACCCTCTCAGTAAAGAAATGCTTCCTAATCACAGAATCACAGAATCACAAAATCAGAGAATATTATGAGTTGGAAGGGACCCACAAGGATCATCTAGTCCAACTCACCATCTAACACCCGTGCAGAGACTGAAAGCACATCCCGGAGTGGTAACACAAACCTAGATCCCTCACAGTCTAGCAGGTCACTCCGAGCCAGAAGGGACCCAGGATCATCTAGCCCTGCACCCCCTAGCTTGACGTCCAATCTGATCCTCCCCTGGCACAGCTTTGAACCCTGTCACTGGTTTCTAGAGAGAAGATATCAGCAATTCTATGTCCACTTCTCCTCCTCAGGAAGATGTAGAATGAGCAATGAGGTCACCCCTCAGTTTATGTTTCTCCGAACTAGACAAGCCCAGTCCGCAGCCACTCCTGACAGGACACACCCTTCAGCCCTTTCACCATTTTTGTTGTCCTCTGCTGGATAAACTAGAGTGCCTTCACATCCTTCTTCATTTGTGGGGCCCAAAACTGCACACATGTCATCTAACTTTATACCAACTCAAACTATGACCCTGTGATTGCACATAAGTTGGTCAAAACCATTAATAAAAGTCTAGTACTAAAAGATTTAGAAAATACTTATGATCGAAAAGTCAATGAGCACTGGTCAGAATTTGACTGTATTTGGAAAGAGCCTCAGGAGATGCTTGTCTCTCCCCACTGATCGTGGAAAGTAGCCAGGGTAGTAAGGTTCAGTTAAGTGTCAAACATAAGACAGACTCCATCCAGAATGAAGCCCACCATCCTGTGAAAGGAATTGTTTCACTGAATCTTTGTTTCTAGACGTCTCACGTAAATCCATGCCGAAACACATTTTATGGGACTGTGAATGTTTAAGCAGACAATTATGTTGATTCTGACTGTATTGTGTTCTCTTCTATATTTTTTTAACCCAACAAACTTTGTGTTGCCTACAAACTCTACATGAAAACACTGTATGGCCATCAGTGTTGTTAATGAAAATATTGAACACTGCCAGCTTAGGAGTCAGTGCTGGAAACAGATCTGCTCTTCCGTTGTAACAACTGCCTAAGATCTCTCTAGGAGTCACTTTATGATATATTTGTTATATGTTATGCTGTGGTAATTTTATAAAATTCATGTTTCTTAGTCAAAATGTAATTGATAAAAAGTCAAATGCCTTGGAGAAATCCAAGTATGTGACATCAGTATAGTTACCATTGTCTGCCAAATTCAGAACAAAAGACAACAAACAAAATCTACCTTCCAACCAAAATACTTACAGCTTCTAACTCTTTGTTCTGCACTCCAAAACCCATGGCCCTGTATTTTCCAACCAACATTGTCAGGATAACTATTTGATAGCAACCTGTGCCATTCCTTTCATCATTTTCAAACACTAAACCTGTACCAAGAGTTTTTAAATTCTCAGGAGTCCCCTCAGTTTTCCAAGTTTAGCAAAAAAATTACCATGGACCTTCAAAGATTTTGGCTGATTTCCGTATGAGTTTTAGGTACAAATTCTCCAGCAGATGTTTTCTTCCCTCCTCTGCAGTTACAGATGGTAATTTCTGTATTCCATCCACAACACAGTATATAATGCTCCATATAGCTATAATTTCTGATATTCTTCTCACAAACATGTGTTTTGTTCTCTTTGAACCTCTTCTCTCAGATTGGAATCCTTTACCTTTAGAACAGTATCTTTTCTACAGTTTTTCTGAGTTGTGTTACAACTCTCTCCATAACAGGCACATAAGGCACAAGNAAAATATTTATAAAAATATGTAATTATTATAATTAATAATATTGCTCTTAACAAAAGGCCCTACTCTGCCAAAGCTTGAGGCAGTCTTCAAGTTGTTAAGAGAAATAACAATAATTATCAAAGAAAATATACTTCCTAGTAGAATTTTGAGATGAAANGGATCATCTAGCCCTGCACCCCCTAGCTTGACGTCCAATCTGATCCTCCCCTGGCACAGCTTTGAACCCTGTCACTGGTTTCTAGAGAGAAGATATCAGCAATTCTATGTCCACTTCTCCTCCTCAGGAAGATGTAGAATGAGCAATGAGGTCACCCCTCAGTTTATGTTTCTCCGAACTAGACAAGCCCAGTCCGCAGCCACTCCTGACAGGACACACCCTTCAGCCCTTTCACCATTTTTGTTGTCCTCTGCTGGATAAACTAGAGTGCCTTCACGTCCTTCTTCATTTGTGGGGCCCAAAACTGCACACATGTCATCTAACTTTATACCAACTCAAACTATGACCCTGTGATTGCACATAAGTTGGTCAAAACCATTAATAAAAGTCTAGTACTAAAAGATTTAGAAAATACTTATGATCGAAAAGTCAATGAGCACTGGTCAGAATTTGACTGTATTTAGAAAGAGCCTCAGGAGATGCCTGTCTCTCCCCACTGATCGTGGAAAGTAGCCAGGGTAGTAAGGTTCAGTTAAGTGTCAAACATAAGACAGACTCCATCCAGAATGAAGCCCACCATCCTGTGAAAGGAATTGTTTCATTGAATCTTTGTTTCTAGACGTCTCACGTAAATCCATGCCGAAACACATTTTATGGGACTGTGAATGTTTAAGCAGACAATTATGTTGATTCTGCCTGTATTGTGTTCTCTTCTATATTTTTTTAACCCAACAAACTTTGTGTTGCCTACAAACTCTACATGAAAACACTGTATGGCCATCAGTGTTGTTAATGAAAATATTGAACACTGCCAGCTTAGGAGTCAGTGCTGGAAACAGATCTGCTCTTCCGTTGTAACAACTGCCTAAGATCTCTCTAGGAGTCACTTTATGATATATTTGTTATATGTTATGCTGTGGTAATTTTATAAAATTCATGTTTCTTAGTCAAAATGTAATTGATAAAAAGTCAAATGCCTTGGAGAAATCCAAGTATGTGACATCAGTATAGTTACCATTGTCTGCCAAATTCAGAACAAAAGACAACAAACAAAATCTACCTTCCAACCAAAATACTTACAGCTTCTAACTCTTTGTTCTGCACTCCAAAACCCATGGCCCTGTATTTTCCAACCAACATTGTCAGGATAACTATTTGATAGCAACCTGTGCCATTCCTTTCATCATTTTCAAACACTAAACCAGTACCAAGAGTTTTTAAATCCTCAGGAGTCCCCTCAGTTTTCCAAGTTTAGCAAAAAATTTACCATGGACCTTCAAAGATTTTGGCTGATTTCCGTATGAGTTTTAGGTACAAATTCTCCAGCAGATGTTTTCTTCCCTCCTCTGCAGTTACAGATGGTAATTTCTGTATTCCATCCACAACACAGTATATAATGCTCCATATAGCTATAATTTCTGATATTCTTCTCACAAACATGTGTTTTGTTCTCTTTGAACCTCTTCTCTCAGATTGGAATCCTTTACCTTTAGAACAGTATCTTTTCTACAGTTTTTCTGAGTTGTGTTACAACTCTCTCCATAACAGGCACATAAGGCACAAGTTTCATTAAATGCTGTATTACAATTCAGCAGTGAAACAGAATACTAACTGCTGTGTTAATCTGTGCTTCTTATGATTATCATAAGGCAAATGCAGAATCACGACACAGTTACTCCTTCCTTTGGCTTCACCTGATAAAACAGAAGAAAGGAGTTATGAAATTTGAACTCCATGTTTAGAAAATAAGTATCCACAATCAAAAGCTCTAAATGACACTACCAGAGCTATACAAAGCAAGCTGCCCTGCCACTAGATTTTGGATGCATGCATGAGGTATCCCCTACATTATTTATGACAGACCTTCCTGCTCTCTCACCTAGTTGTCATTGCAGATAGATTAGACCATTAGATCGTTTTCAGACTGGTATTCTTTCATCCTTTTACTCGGTGTAACACGACTCAGTCACTAAAGTTGTATCTGAAGTTTTTGAGGAGACTATAACAACATTTCTGCATTTATCCCTACTTGATCCCTTGAGGAAGGAAANCCATTCATTCTCTCTTTACCAGTGGAGGAGTATACTAAGGAAAAAATTAATTTTCAGTATTTGGATGCAGGTTTCCAACTTCGGGGGGGCATAACAATGCCTCTTTCAGCATAAGAGTAATGAAATCTTAGCACCCTGGCCCTCAGCTTGAGAATCAATTCAAGAGCCAAAGCCTGTCCAGACTTTTCTGTATATTTGCCCAGAAAAATGTAGTTAAATGGAATTGTTTACATTGCAGTTTTTCTTGTTACACTTGTTCTCCAGCCAGAAGTCATAAATAAGAAAGCATTTTGCATACAGTGTTCCAAAATGGGACAGCTCCATACAGTTAACTTATTATGATAAAGCAGAAACTAAGTCTTGACTTTTTTTTCATTTGCTTGCAGCTGCCTGAATAAATTGCCAACATGTTCCAGCTGCTTAAAACTTTTATTTTCTATGTGCATATTCCTATTGTCCACAAAATAATAATTTTATAAACGACACAATGGAACGGGCCTGGTTGGGGTTCCAGATGATGCTTCCAAATGTAGTTCTTGAATGCCGCAATTGTAGGCAGCAGGTCTAGGAGTCATTCTACCAGAGCTGTAAATGCTCATCTGGGTTGTGAGAAAATGAGTGCCTGCGCTCTGCAACACACATCATAGATTTGTACATAGCAGCATCTTGTGAAACCTCTGGATCAGGCCATTCTGCCTGATCAGACTCTGAATCTGAGTATGTTTTAGACCAGAGCTAAGCCCCGGAACTACTCAGAGCAGTGTTTTGGGTCATGCTGGGACGTGTAACAGGTAACAGGTTAGGTTAGGTGACAGGTGATAGGTTGGACTTGATGATCCCTATGGTCTTTTCCAACCTTACTAATTCTGTGACTCTGTGTGAGCACCTAGGCAACTCTCAGGTCAAACAGCAAATCAGTTCTGCAAATCTAGTGAGATCAATCAGGTTAAGCTGAGCAAGTGTGAGGCTTCTGTTTGCTTTTAGATGAGAGGCATGTAAACTCCAGCCTCTTCCTTCTTTGATTGCTGTGTCCTTTTGTTTTCAGTTTATGGAGCTTGATCAAGGTCTTACATGAATGGTGTACTAAGCATGGCCCTCTGAGGAGAACTTTGACTTCCACTTAAACATCCTCCGACCTTAGGAAAATGAGGCATACAGCAGAAATTTCTGGTCTATTGCCTGCTGCCATTAGGCTGGAAGACAGAATTAGATGAGGAGGAGAAAGAGAAAGGTTCACTAAAATATATCTTTTAGGTAGTTCTATTTTTCCTCTTTTCTCTTGACATTAGCATATAGAACCTATTTTAGTAATGCAGGCTTGGGTTGTCAAATCTAGATCCCTGGCGATTAGGTAGGCAATTCTTATAAAAACCTTATTATTTCTTGATTGTGGCTGTGAGTCACTTCCAGTGTGCTTAGTCCAGGAAGGCCCTCTTTGCAGGTGGAAACAAGTCACGGATTTGTTTATTCAGCTCTGATTTTTTGTCACCTTGTCAAAAATATATACACCACAAATCTCTTCATTTCAGCAACACTGAAGGGAAGGCACATACATGTCACTTACAGCAGCTTTCACCTGCCTAATCCGTAAGATCTTTTCTCTGTTCCAGTACCTTCAAAGTCACGCAATGTCCTCCTTCAAAAAAAAAAAGAAAAAGAATGGAATTAAAATAAATCAGAGAAGTTGTTATTGGTCTAAACCAACTACAGAGGAAAGTAATTAAAAGGTTAAAAGAGTAATTATTTGTCCTCTGATGCAATTCTGAGAATTGGCACAATATATTCTCCACCTGGTTTATCCTGCTATGCCTGAATAAATAAATTCTAGGGTTTAAAATTATTTAGCTCTTTATTTTTAATCAGCAGTATCTGAATTGGGATTCAGATTTGGGGGATCTCCTTGTATGCATGAACAGGACCTATTAATTTTCTTTATAGCTTCTTCTGCTATTTATAAGCTTACACAGGTAATAGATGAATTCAAAACCTATGTCACAATGCTCAACTAATTGTCAGTCACTTTCTCTTCCAGGTGTTTACAGGGGGAAAAATGACTTATTTGAAGATGACTGTGTTTGATATTTAATACTGAACAGTTGTTTTATTTTGGTATAGCTGGCTCTAATGAAAGCAGTTTGAGCTCTACTGAGGAATTGTGGAGATGTCACCTTTAATTAGTTTTTATGAGAGGAAAGGTTTCCCCTCCTGGAGCATTCACTGCCTCTGAGGTAGCTAGTAGAAATCTGTCACAGGGACTGCAGCAATTCGTCCATGACATCTCAGTGATGAGATGCCCAAGCACTCTGCACCAGGAAATCCTTACCTCAAGGACCACTGCAATTCCTTGCCACCAACACACTAATGTGTTGAAGGCTCTGTGTGCTCAAAGTTAAATAAGGACTTTATGAGAGGCCTCTAAATGAATTTTAGATGCTTACAGGGAAAACATGGAGGAGCCTCAGCCTAGGCTTTTAAACTCTGAAGGAAGCGTCAGCATTTGCTTTATTTACTTTCCTACACTTCCACTGGAGAGGAGAGCAGATGGCCACAAGGGCTGTTTAATGTGGCCATTTTTGAGTTCTTCGCTGAGTCATTTATAAATGTGTTTAGTTTTCAGCTTCTTTGCAAGACAGTGTGATTGCTTTTCCCTGTAAAGTCCTTCTCAAGTAAGTAGAATTGAACCACTAGGAAACAACATTAAGGAACTTCTAAAGCCAGTGTTAAATTACTGGCCAGTTCCCCCAGAACTTTGCCTGCTTTGCATAGTAGACCATTAGTGCTTTGATTATGCTTGTGACAAAGCAATATATTAGACTCCTTCACTGCACTTTGTCTTCCCTAAACTGTGCATCCAAAGTACAGGTTAAATGTTTGCCCTTAGATGCAATACAAGGTGTGTGTGTAGGTGACAGTTAATTCTTCCCTATACCTACTATCAACCACCTAGACATTAAGGTTTTCATCCTCAGTGCTGCCTCAGATAGGACAGCTGCCAGATTCAAAGTAGTAATTTAAACACAGGCAAGTAGACAACCATCATGGAATCAGCAGCTGTGAAGCCTGGCCTGTGGGTGTCCCTTGTCTTCATGGAGAGACAGCTGAGGCAGGTAGGACGTCTCTGATTTTACTAGGTGCACACATTTAGATAAATTAATTGAGCTTACACAACTTATCACTTTTCCTGCCCACAACCACTTACTGACAAGTTGTACCTCACCCAGCCTGTGGACAGCTGTGCACAGCTCTCTGCCTGCCATAAGGAGCTAATGATTTTAATTCAATGTTGCACAGGAGCCATGGGCCACCAAACTGCAAGAACAGAGAAGTTTCTCTACTACCTAATGGCACATTAATACATTAAATAAACTACCCTAAAACCATTTTCTTGCATTGATCCCAGCTGGCACAGGACATTTCCTGTCTAAACTGTTCAACTCTCTTAGTCTCCAAAACAGGATAGCAGCATCCAGTTGTCTGTTGAGAAAGGCTTTTTGGCCATACTAAGTTCCCAAAGATTCATAGATGTTGTTTGGAAGGATGGTGGTGCAGTGGTACAAAAGTACAGGCAATGGCATTGCAGTCCTCATGAGAGCTTCTCATCTCTGCTTGACTTACAGGTGTAATTGTAGCCAGAACTGCCAGCCCAACTCAGTGTTTGGGCTCATCAGGCTGATTCTTTCCTCTGCAGGTAGGATGAATTCAGTGTTTAACCCACAAGTTCCTCACAGGCTTGGTTGATTTTACGTCTCACAAGCACAGTAGCACATGTGATTCCCTGTATTCCTGTAAAACGCAGGTCACTTAAAGTAGTGAGCTCCTGACAGACCAGACACAGAAGAGGAAGGCCACTCAGCAGCTGAGATTTATTTGTAAGCTGTGTGTGCAACCTACTTAGCAACCTCAGGCCTTGCTGTGGGTGTGATGAGTGATAGCTAGCAGATCCTGTGGAAATCATTATACACCCAGGTAAGAGGTGAACTTCTGTGATGTCTGGCCCTAACACTGATGGTTATGTTTCTAACAAGGACGTGGTCTGTTCTTTTGACCAAAGAAGAGGCATCCATGTGATATTCAATAGATTTCAGCAGTCTTCTGAAATACAAAGGGTTCACCTCAAAGGTAGGTATGTGCAGTCTTCCATGGAGGCATGATTAGTCTTTTGACTGCTGCTCAGGGGAAACTAAACAAGGGTCCTGATCAGGCCAGGTAGCTACATTCAGAGCTGAATGCTGCTTAGTGGATCCATTGACAGACATAAGGCAATGTAAGTCCAATGTTTTTTTAATATATATTCACTTCATTTTTCTGTCACATTTCACACATTTTTAAATCTTAATAAATCCTGTGGGTTTTTCATAAATACAACATTGTGCGGACATATATATATCCTTTTGTGTGGTTGGTTATAGATGTGGCTGTTTGCTGCCAGAGTCAGAGTATCCAGGATCTCTCCAGGCACACAGCACTGCTGCCTTCCTACTTTCCTTTGCAGGCTGATGCAGTTAACTTCAATTCTCCTCTCTCAGGTCCCTCAGACATCCACAAATCCTTCCCTTAACACCACTCCCACCCCAGCTTCTCTTTGCCATGACCCCTAGAGGACCAAGATGTGCATCTTTTCCCCTCTCTCCAGGATGTAGTGAAATGTGCTCCTAGTCCAGAGGTGATTGCATCATCTCACCGTCAGATGTTTACCAAAGGTCAGGTCTATTACCATGGGAATAATAACATTGCTCCTCAGAGTGGGCTTAGGTGTGCTTCAAGCACATCTAGCATCAGAGACAAGGATGACAGGTACTGGGTCTACTGAGAAAGTAATAAACCTCAAAATGATGGATAGTTTCAAGGCACTGTTCAACACACATTACAATGTGTGAAGCTGCGATGGAGCTAAACATCAGGTGAGGGAGACACCCAAAGAGCAGTAGGGTCCCAGTGTTTTGTAGTTACCAACAAGCCCTCTCTTCATTTGTGTTGACTATTGCTTTGAAACCTGTGCTAGACTGGACATCGAGCTAAAGCGAAACCCACCCTCATCTCAGACTAGTCCCTCCAAGCTATTCTGCCCTCATGAGGACTCAAGGATCCACAGAAAGAACACTGTTTTCAGTAGATCTACTGTCTCACTCTTCTGCAGCTGCCTAAAAGTCAGGGAGACCCTGTGTGGCTTTGATGTATTTTGAACTGTCCTGCCACTTTGTTTTTAGGCTGCCCATTAGATCTCATTTGTCCAATATTAGTACTAATGGCTTCCAGTTAGTAATCAGTTTTACCCAAGGCTTAGTGAAATATATAGTCATGAATGTGTGTGCTGCAAATGTTGCCAGGGTTGTGTGACCATTTTTGAGTACCTGATGTTAGTCTTTTATTGGACTTAAAATCAGGAGAGTGGTGGTAACATGGGGGTATGATAACCCAATGGCAAACATTTGGGTGACTGAAACAGCCCGGAGAAGATAAGCGTCATTCTAATGCAACACATTCTCATAAGAGATAAGCAAGCTCTGTTGCAAAGCACTGGGGCAGTTTGATTTCATGTAGATAGGGCACAGATTGAAGAATTAATGGGGCAATATTGCTGTTTGGAAAAAGAAATAGGTCATCACTGGCATCATCTTACATTGCTTTTGCTTATCTCTGTTTTCTGACCTTCTTAGTGGCATGGAGGTAGTTATCTTGTCTCCTTTACTGTGGTTACCTTTCATCCTTCCTCCACTCCACTTAAGGTCTACCTCTTTATATCAATAAACCCACAAACTGAATTGATTTTCTGAAGAAACTACATGACAATAAACACCTTTTTTGCTAATATTGCTTACAATTAACTCCTTTTCAGGAAGTTTCAGTTTCCTATGGCACTATTATTTGAGACTATATAAAAATCAAGTTGTAAAATATAAGTCTCACTGACTGTCAGGTGCTTTTGACATTTTAACTTGAATAATATTTTTTAAAAATGCTTGTAAAGAACTTGCTTTCTGGATGTCTTCTCAGAAAGTTTCTCGTCTCTTTCACTGCATTCTGAAGAACACCCTTGTTCTCACATATAGTCACTGTACACAACATCTCTAATTTTGCAATCCCTGTTCAGATGAGCAGTGTAATTTAATAGATGTTTCCATTGGGGGAAAAAAAGGAGCCAGTTGTAAGCAACTCTCTCTTAATGATTTTACACTTATCTTCTACTAAAATCGGCATAATTTTCTAATAGTTAATCAGAATGAATTCATTTCATGATTACTAAGAGGCAGCTGTTGTTAAGAACAGTGAATGAAGACATTTTTACAGTGGTGAAATTTAAAGGACTTGAACCTAGATTCAGGCGGTTTAAATTACATCTACTTCCTTACACCATGTGTCTCCTTTTGATCACTCCTATAGCTGCAGGGACACACAACACACAAAGCACAGGAGGAAGTTTTCACTCTCTGATCCTGTATTTTGGTGTCCAGATGTAAAAATGGCCTATGCCTCTCAAGTTAGTTAAGTACTTCCCAGCAAGTAGCCTTTTTCTGTTTGTTTGGGGTTTTCTTTTTGTTGTTTTTGTTGTTGTTGGTTTTCTCCTGCTGCTGCTTATTGCCGTATGTCAGAGTTCAGAAGTTACCTATAGTGCCATGCGACACAGCCCCAGAGCCACTTTTTCAGGGTATCTAAATGAGATTGTTGATAATGGTGGCAGAACTAGGGCTCTACTGACACGATTTCAAGTCTTACTCTGGACTTTATTTGATATATTCTCCTGCTGAAAGCTGGTTCCACTCTATGTAACTTAAATGGTTATGTGAGCTGAGATCTGACCTAGATCTAAGCTAAACACATTGTTCCCTTTTGTGCTGCTGGCTGCAGAAGCATTGTATCGTAAGCAATCTTGCTGCAGCAGCCAACTACTTTGTCTTTGAACAGATCTTTAGCTTTGGACAAGGATGTGTTACTGTCAGTCAGGAAACACTGGCTTTTGAGGAGCTGTTGCAAGTAGCTACAGTCTTTGCCTAGCTTTCAGTCTAATGTTGGGTAAGACATTTCCAAAGGAAGAAATTTATGTTGTTCTTGATCAGATCTTTCACAAGACTTATGTTTAGCTTTGAAAAAAATGATAAAAATCTTACTCTAGAGAAGAAAACAGATTTTCTATCTAGATTGCCTATCTAGATTGTCTAGATTTTCTATGACTGGCTTCACATGAAGAGAAAGATCACTTCCATGGTCTACTTATTACTGCTGAGCCGGGAAGAGATAATAGATAATATCTAACAGGATAAAAGTCTGGCACAGAAGGTAGACTCTTAGGTAAGAAGGCATCTCAGATACTTTAGCATAACGAGAAGCTTTGCTATAATATAGAGTAATACAGAAAGATTTACAGTTAGAACTTTGAAGCCATGAGTGTTTAGGCCTGAATGTTCTCATAAAAGTTCTCAGACTAATTTTATCACAATCACATCTATTTTTCATAGCTTTACATTAAGTCATGTAAGAAGACTCATCAAACAGAAGTGAAGAGTCTTCTGGAAAAAAACATCCTTAAAATGTTTACCTAGTCATAACTAATAGCTTTGATTGTTCCTTAGTAAGCTTGGAAACCATTATAGAAAGCGCAATTAAGAGTCTTGACATTTACTGTGCATTCCAGTTCAAATTTACTAATGGATGCAATTCAGTTCCTTTTTTTGCACCACACAATGCCACAAATTCAGTTTAGAGTAATGTAGACTTCCAAGGGTGAGCTGGGAGTAATTACATAGAAGGTCAAAAGCCTCTTGCCCTGCAATAAGTACCATTTCTGACAGGCTTGCTAGTTTGTTTAAATAGAACATTATAATCAAGCAGATATTGGAAAATATCTCAAGGAGAGTACTTTTATACAATATAGAGTCCCTCTCGTAAAGAAAGATATACCTAGTTTACAGTTCTGTGGAAGGTCACCAAGCAAGAAGGGCCCTTTTAAGAGCAGGGTGCGACTGTACTTCTGGTGATTGTGAGCTGCAATTCCTTCTCCAAAGCAGGATTTTGTTGCCAAACTTGGCACTAACAGTGTGCTGAACATCCGATCCAATGCAGACAGTATCCGTAGGTACCTTTAAACCAACCTTCCTGCACGAGAGAAGCAATACTTTTGTGAATGAAATTGAATTCAAAAGGCAGGTACTCCTCTGGTCACTCTGCAGAGAAAGGATGGGGGAGGAGGAGTAGAAGAGATGCTGATTACAACATGCTGTCTACATAGGCAAAACATGTGTGAAGGTGTGGGAATGTAGATATAAACCTTTTCCAGAGTCTGTTGTCTCATTAAAACAAAGAAAACTAAAAAATCTGTTCCTTCCTATCCACTCCCTCCACATAACAATTTTTGCTGAGCAAAGTGTTCCTCCTGTACAGACATGGATGTTACAATTTTGACTGATAATCAAATCCTTGTAAGAAAATTGCACAACTAATTAATCTATATTTAAGAACAAAAGCCTGTAACACATTGATGCAGTCTCTTCAGGTTCTCCGGGAAGCCCTCAGAGCAGCATAGACTTGCTGCACATTCAGGGTACAGCTAGATATGCTGAGAGGGGTACAGCAACAGGCAGGCAGACACCACCATGCTGAAGGCAGCCTAGGTGGTTAATGGCATTCCTCAACACAAAGAGTGGCATTATTTTCACTTGATTTTTTTTTAAATTTACTCCAAGTATCTGAGGTACTCCCAGGCCTTCAATTAAAAAGAAATATATCCTGATTTGACAAATATCTTACGAACTCCTGGACCACTTCAGCTTTGAAAGAAAAACTAGTAGAAACTTTTGCCACATTGCCTTGAAACTGCCATTCACTATTAAGCTATTTTTATCAGAGATCGAAGTTGGCGAACGGCCTGAACAAAGAGACAGATCTGCAGTCCCTTGCTGAATATGGGGAAGCTCGGGGGTAAGGTAGCAATTATCTGTCCTCTCCAACGCCACACCCAGACTTCTTTCTACCCTTGTCACTGAAGCTTACTGCAAGAGAATTGGTGGCATAGAAAAGACAGCCCTCATCAACTGGTCTCTGGCTCATGCGATGATCACCCCATGATACTTCATCCAGAGACGAAGTGCGATATTCTCTCATTATACTATTTTATTCAAGTCTTGCAGCCTCCTTGACTCATTGCCAAAGAGAATGTGTGCAGCCTATCTGGTCCACATAGGACAATGATGATAGCAATGAGATCCAGCCAGAAATCCTGAGATCATTGCTGCTCTGCTGCAATAATCCCCCACTTGCAGCATGTGTCACAGGTACAAACTGGTTGGCCTGTAAATCAACAGGTTTGATCTTGCCTCTCGATGATTCCTGAATAGGTTGCTGAAAGGCCCTCAAAAGCACCTCCACCTTCTCAACTGGTGCCACCCTCTTTACTCATAGTAGGTTATGAGGAAGTTGCTGCTTTTTTGTTGCTTAAGATGACGTGTAACAGACCATAAATGTATTTTATGCCAGACATAAGTTATTGGGTTCCTTGCAAGACTCACAACAAAAGAGTACAGAAGGTATGAACATGTTACCTTGCAGGCATGGCACAGGGTGTAGGCTGTGTTTGTTTCAGGGTCCAAAATGTGCACATAAACAAGGGGAGCTCAGTTGAATGCAGCAGTGTTAATACATGGACATCTAGAAATTATGCTTTCAAATATAGAAATCATTCTCTTGTGTTTCTGGTCATATCTGAATCAAATCCAAAACCCAGGATCATGGCAGTTTTGAATCTGATACCATCTTAAGGACAGATTTATTGACATGAACCACAGTTTTGGGGTGGATTATTCGTAAACACATACATTTTGACACAGGAGGTCAGGTGAATAATATGTCATGCCGTAGCACTCCAAAGCACTCATCTGGAATGGAGATGATTCCTTGGTACAGTATTTTCTTCAGCTGTAGAGCGAATGTCTTCTGTGTCTATAGGTTCATGCTTGTGGAACAAGATGTTATTTAGTCCCAATTCTACCGGTCATTTAAATTTAAATAAAGGTGCCATAGATTTTACTTCCTCCCTGAGTTAGCCACGTGTATGTGTGCCCAGTATTCTTTGGCCAAGATATGCTACAGCTGCATCTGTATCTGTGAATACACAACTTGCAAAAAGCGTGTCCAGGTCTACTTGGGCTGACCTGCTCAGGTGCACTCTGGCCTTTACAGGGCATGATGACGGCTTACAAATGTGCCAGCGCTGCCCGAACACATGAAGCCCTAAAATGCTCCAAACAAAGGTCTTCCCTTGCATCAACCTTGTGGCCTCCCAGACACTTAAGAGCAGATTTGGCTTTGGGACTGGCCTCAGGTAACCCTTGAGAGGCAGTGCACCTGCATCAATACATACATGTCTTACCAAGTAGAATTTTCTCTTGGCTTATACAATGGAAATTAGAAGTAGGTGTGCCAACATGTAGCAGTATGGAAATGCACCCTTAATCCACAAATGGCTTCTTTATAAAGACTGAAATACCTTAAAAGTCATTCCTTTATGCAATGTAGTCTACAGATTGTAAGATTCCAGAGACAAGGCATGGATTAAGTGCATTACCACACAATGAACATATGTCAGTTTAGTTTTTATCACTGTCAAACAAGGACTAGGAAAGAGTCATAAAAAAAATATTTATATACAGTAATAAATCCCATCTCAACATGAAAACATTCAGACCAAACCCTAAAAAGAACTAGAAGTATTTAGAATAAAAAGTGACTCAGGTATTTCAGGTAACCCATGACATATTATAAAGAAATTATATTAATACTACTCTCTGGCTAATAGAAGCTTCAGGAGAAAGTGTTCTTCACAAGTTTTGGATAAGAAACAAGAAACATCTGGTCTGGATGTGTGTCAATCTTACTGCAGTAAGTATAGACAACTTTTCTTACCATTAATGACATGATCTATGGTATTATGCATCTTCCAAACTGTAAGGAGCACAAATTACAATTTTTTCAGAAGTCATATAACAAGATGTTCAGTGTTCTCCAGACTAACATAATCACGGAAATATCATCACTGTGGTAATTTGCCTCTCTCTGGATTTTTCCCCTTTACAGGTTTATGATGACAGTTTGCTTTGCTTTGCTTTACTCACTAATGTGGTTAAAATTTGCAACTCTCTTGATGACTGCCATGGTTACAGAACACATCTCTTTCAACAGGTTCCCTTTCCCTGGCAGTACTACAACGTCTCTGATTCATAGACTGTGGGATGATGTTGGTGAAATCACTGGAGCTTACTGTCCCTTGGCACTGGGAACCAGAAAGCTGGTTTAAACTGGGGATTACTGTGAAACATAGAACAACATCCCTGACTTCGGCTTTGAAGATTCAGTTTCTTTGTCAGGATTTTTCTCTTTTGTTGCCTTTCAAAAATGCAAGTGTTTTTTTATCATGCTGCATAACTTAACAGAAGGATAATATTTTATCTGGCAGCCTTTGTAGCTTGTACAGATGATTTCTTGCACCTAGTTTCCCCTTTCTTGTTCCCTCTCTCTCCCATCCCTCTGAGTTTAAATGTGATGTTTACAAAGCAAATCTATTTGACTATAGAGCCTGTTCCAGCGTTTAATAAATTAGGTACGGGTTAATATGGCAAGTGTCTTCAGTACGTGGCCCACTTCACCTTGCTTTACCCAAGTCTGTTTTACCAAAAACAGAGATTTAAGGAACAGATAGTGCTGAGCGTTATCATGCAATACCTACAGGATGGACAAGAGATCAGGCCCAGCCAGCATGGGTTTAGAAGGGGTAGGTCTTGCTTGACCAACATGATCTCCTTTTATGATCAAGTAACTCACCTGGTGGATGAGACGAAGGCTGTGGATGTAGTGTATCTGGACTTCAGTAAAGCATTTGACACAGTCTCCCATGATATACTCCAGGGGAAGATGGCAGCAAGGGGCTTTGATAAGAATATTCTCTGCTGGGTCAGGAACTGGTTGGACGGCAGGGTCCAGAGAGTGGTGGTCAATGGTGTCTCATCTAGTTGGCGACTGGTTATTAGTGGTGTCCCCCAAGTGTTGGTGTTGGGTCTGGTCCTGTTCAACATTTTCATTGATGATATAGATGATGGGATTGAGGCCATCATNACAGGACGAAAGCTCATAGTCTTAAGCTTCAGCAGGGAAAGTTTTTGATATGATGATATGATGATATCAGGAAAAGGTTTTTTACTGAAAGAGTGATTCGGATGTGGAATGGGTTGCCTGCAGAGGAGGTTGAGTCGCCAATCCTGGATGTGTTCAAGGGGAGGCTGGATGAGGTGCTGAGTGATATGATCTAGATGTAGAGGATAAGTTAGTTGGATTATAAGTTGGACTAAATGATCTTCAAGGTCCTTTCCAGCCTTATCAATACTGTGTGATACTGTGTGATACTGTGTGAAAAACACATTCATTTGAATGGACTTAAAGTGTTCCATTGCGGCTGAATTTTAATGCAAAATTATTTATTTTTTTTAGATTAGTTTTCAGGGTGAAGTAGAGAAAGAAGGAGAAGTCTCTTCTTTTTTTTTCTTGTTGTTGTTATTGTTGTCAGTGAAAAGCAAAGGTATTTTGACTTAATAATGGATACTTTCCAAATAAAAACTGCTGGGTATGTAGATCCCACAGAACTTTGTATCTCACAAAACTCCATTTGTTCCCCAATTCTCCTCCGTGAGCTAAGCATGCTGCATGAACTACGTCTCATCATTCACAATAACCAGCAGACCCATGACACAGCTCTGCAAGATAGAACCAGTGCTGCATGAGTGACACTCACCACAGTGTTCAGCTCAAAGAAGCACCTTGTTATAGCTCCCATAAGGCACCTTGACACATTTTTAATCAAGAAGATGGTACTTTCCAGTCAATAATTTGCAGTTTTGAAAAAAAACCCCATCTTTGCTTTTACAATGATCCTCATGACAACAATGATAATGACAGCAATAATTATAATGGTAATAGTAATATGCTCATGGGAAAAGAAATCCCATATTGTGGTTAACTCTACTATTCCCATTTTTCTGTATCTTTGCTCCTTGAGAAAAAGTTCAAAGAAAAGGTAAGCCTGACATGAACAATGAAGAATCTAGAAATCTACACTGGGGGACCCTTTTTAACAATTCCTTTCATTAGTGAGCTCAGCTTCTTTCCCACATTAATGAAGCTCCTGGAATATCCCCTTAATAGCCTTTCTCAGGCATAGTCAATCAATTTTGCATTAAAAATATGAAAATACTGAAACTTGTTTCCTGTATCATTTTTTCCTGCCATGAAGTACTGCCATCCTTTTTGTCATAAAATAAAATATAAATAATGCAGCCATTATTCAGTCTTCTTGACAGAATGAAGTGTAAATATTGTTCAAAGCTCCCATCAGCTTAAAGTATCAGAAACTGAAGTATCAGAGCTGCCATAAAAATGAGTATTTAATATATGACTAAGTACCTCCCAGTTTTTCTCCTTTATGTTTATCAGTGCATTAATTTTCCCTGGTTGCACCAGCGTATTTTTATTATTTAAGCAAATTATCATTGCTGAGGGAAGTAACATAATTAATCTTTGTTATCTGGCACACTGCCATTCCTTTCATGAGCTCAAGAGTCAGCTGTGAATTATAAGGATGTCCCTGATGGATTTAGTGGTGACATCATAAATTCTTACTCTGATGAAGACACTAATATGTCCTGTTGCCAGTAATTTGCTGACACTACTGAGAGGTAGGGGCACAAATAAAAATTACCTTCTTGGCACAGTATCATGGAAGCCAAAGCTACTGTGAAAGAAAATACCAGCCAAGTGAATCCAAGTGATTTGGAAATACATCTGTTAAATGGGGAACAATACACCTACATAATGAATGATGCTTTTCTGTGCTCATAAGGTGCTTGGAAAACCACAGTCAGTTGAACATAAAAAAGAAAAATGAATGTATTGGAGCGATCTGGTAATACAGAAGACCTCTGCTTATCTGAAGTTCACCTCTCTGCATATTCAGTACTTTGCTGTTAATTTTTCAGTGAAAAGCAGGGGTGTGTGCATCTGCAGAAAACACCACGAAGGCAGACAGTTCAAAAATATGTAAATGAGCTTATGAATATGTAAATAAACCCTTCCTGGGAGCCACAAAGGACAGTAAGGGGAGGGAGGTGGGAACAGAGCCAGAAGCTCTGTGTCCCAGACGTGGCAGCGGAGGTGTCTTGTCCTGGTCTTGTCCTGTCCCGGTCCTGTCCTGTCCCATCCCAGCCCATCCCATGATGGCGAGGAAAAGGAGCAGGGAAGGGTGGTGCGGAGGGGTGGTGAGGGGCGGTAGTGGGGCTGCTACCCCCCTGTGTCGGAGAGGCGGTGGCAGGGCTGCTCCCCACCTGGCTCAGAGCAGTGGCAGCAGGGCCGCTCCCTGCCTGGAGCGGCAGGGCAGCCATGGAGCCACACTGTGCCGTGCTGGGGTGCCATGATGGGTGGGGCTTAATTGTATATTCATGATGAATCATGGCTTTTCCAGCACGGTCCCGAACCTGTGGACCTGTGACTCCTGGGGCCTTCCTGTACAGTAAACCCTCACCTCTTTGCACCTAAAATTTCTCAGCTTCACCTCCTCGCTGTTTTTTTTTCCCAGTGAAGACACCATAGACTTCCCTTGATTCTTCCAGGGGTTTTTCCATGTGTGAATGCACAATGTGCCTCTGCTGTGCCAGGCGGTGGGGTGTTGGTGCCGGCAGGTGCCGCTTGCTCATGGACCAGCATGAAAAGATTAATAGAATTCCAGGGAAGGTTTAAACACACTGTGTCAAAGATTCATTACCAAGCTGCCATGAATGTCCCCAGAGGAAGCCTGTGGGCTGCCATGGTCATGGGGGAGGGGAGGGCCTGAGGAGCTCTTGGGCCACAGCAAGGGGGCCACAGGCCACCACTCACAGGGGGAATGTGGAGGACAGCAGCAGAGCCACACATGGAGGCAGTGGATACAGCCACTGACACACCATGGCATGGCAACTTCCGTCCTGTGCCACGTGTGTCTGCTGGTAGCCACTGCCCACCCCTCCATGGCACACATCATGGAGTGTGGTGGAGAAGGCATTCTTGTGCTTTCCAGGGCTGAGGATGCAGGGCAGAGGGCGTAGCTTATTTGCACATGTATGACCTGCCACTCTTTGTGGAATTTGGCTGTTGCAGCAGTCTCCCAGTCCTGAACTCCAGTGAAATTTGAGGGATTACTGTAGTTTGTTATATATTTCTGCATAGCTAAAGCACTCCTGGAGTAGCTTGGGGCTGACCATGGCATAAGCATGTGGCTGGGTTGAACCCAGCATGAAATTTGAACCAGCTGACTGTAGGAGCTCCCTCCCTATCCTTTCTCTGGTGCGGAGCCTTGTCTTGCTCCTCTGGACCTAGATCCATATTTAGCACTCCTACCATTCTCCATAGCTCCAACCCAGTGAGGTCAGCATGCCCACATGGGCTTTGGGGACAAACTTTGGGAGCGCCCTCAGATGAAATGATGACCTATTCCTCCTAAACCAACAGAGATAGTCATGGTGGGACTGAACCCTGGCTTGTAGTGAGGTTCATTGGCATAGATGAGTTTCTCAGTATCTATTTGTATACTATACCAAAATAGCAGACTGGCACAATCTGCAAGCCATAGGTGAGGTTTGACCATGTCTTTTCAACTTGATGTATGGCATTACTGATCCACTCTCACTTTGTCCATCACTGCTTCATCCTGCCTAAGCTTTCCAAAAAGATATTTAAGTCACAACAGACATTAATAAAATACTGTTTGTCCTCTAAACTGATTCCTGTAAACATACCCTAAAAATAGGGTCCCCTGTGCTACTTCACTGAAGCACTGTTGCTGAAGACACCTTTGTTACAGCACCTCAAAACCTCTCTTAGTCTCTTTTTTTGGTAAACAGGACTCACATTTCTCCCCACCCATCTCTACCACCCAGGCCTTTTTTTTCTCTAATAAGGTCCCATGCAGATGCCTTAAGGTGGCACATGCTGAATTCCACACTACCACCAGTAAGCTGAAGATTCCAGATTTCGCTTCAGGAACAGTATGTGGCTCTTGGCCAGCAATATGAAAATCTTTTCTGTAATAAACTATTATTAGTTACTGAGGCTAGTTGGGCAACATCATCAATATCGTTATAAAAATCTTCATATTAGGGTTCAAACTTAGAACTTGGCTTAAAAACAATAATGGCGTAGAAATCTATTCCTTCTCTTTGCCTTCTCTGTTCCTGAAGAATTCCGATTTTTGGATTTCTCTGAGACCCCATGAATCACCATGTCCTGCCCCCAGCTTAAGTGGGAGCTGTGTCTCAGGATGTCACACGACTTTAGAAGCTGAAGTTTTGAATGAAAGCCAAAATACCTGCCTTTTGCTGTGCAAAATGTAGATGCTGTTTGAATGCTGCATATAAAATCCACTTTATATTATCTTGACAGTGAACATGTTTGTGCCTTGTATCAAGCAGTGCTTGGCTTCCTTATGTCATATGGTGGAGTTTTATTAATAGTATTGATTTCAATCTAATTTACCTACAGCTCAATCCAGATCATACCTGTTTTAAGCTCTCCACATGAGTTTCTATCCAAATTCTCTCTCCTCCAAGCTTGCTGGGACCTGTCAGTGTTTCTACTTTGTTCTTTGCTGGGAAAGCATTGATACGACATTTGTAAATGTTGCCAGATGAATTGGTGGCCAGGGTTTGGTACATAATTCAGAACTTGAATTTTTCAATCCCTCTGAAGCAGCAGCCAGCATATGAGCCAAAGTTTAATATCATTAGTGTATTAATTTATCTCAGTGGTTGAGTTAATTTTTTTCTTTTACCACATTTCACAGAAAATCTCCTACCACCAGCAATTGATCAAACATGACAAGGTCCCACTTGGCTATTGTCTGTGATAGGGCCTACTTAACTTCTGTATTCCTTCCCAGAATGGAAACTGCAGGTTTTGGTGAAATAAAGGATCTACTGTTTCTCTGCCACTGTCAGAAATGGAAATTCAGAGCAATCTTTTCATCAGGTTGAAATGCCAGATTTGATTACAATCCTGATGCCAAGAGGAGGGCATTTGATGCTCAGAGGAGTGCATTTGCTGCAGTTCTTAATGCTCCTTGGTCCATCATTTTGTAGAGGCACTTCAATCTTGCTGTTCCTCCTTCATTTCAGCAGTGCTAAAGCATCAAATCATTAATGGAAGAAGAGTTCCCCTGGGAATACTCTACTAGGGTGAATTCAAGGCTGCTATAGGGCTGTCAGGCTAAGAGGGTTACTTTGAGGAAAGCACATTGGTGGAGATGTAAACTGAAACTCATGGGGCATGTGAGCCCTACTCGGTGGTCACATGAACTGGACCTCTCAATCTCTCAGTTGGGAACAGTGCATGGGATGGGTTGCAGTAGCTCCTGGGAGCACTGCCTTTGAATCACTCATTGATCCCTTGGTCTTGGACATCTAAAAGTTTGTGATGACTGAGATGGGTTCAAGTAACACAGCCCATCATGGCTGGCAGCCTGAGGAGGACCACCACTTGGACATGGTGTTTTTACTAAACCTTCTCTGCATTTCATGCACACATGGAGAGCGTGGTATGAAGTGTGTTGTTGTCATAATGAAATCATGGGGAATCAGATGGAAAAATGTGTGTTTGAGCATTTAAAGCTAGACTTGTAGACCGCAAAACAGACTTCACAAGTAGAGGTCAAGGTGGCACCAATTAAGACAAGATTATATTTAATGGAGAGTCACCTGGATTGAATTAAGTGTATTTTCTTGGACCTAGCAGGCTGGAATCAGGATAAACAAACTGCCTCAGAATTCCTAGGTGACCTTCTAATAATTAGGACCAAATCTGAGTTTCAACTCTTCAGAGCACCCAAATTATCTTTTGTATAAGAATACACATTGCTACTCGGGAGGTCTGTTTGTTGTGATGAACAGAGCATAACATAAATGCCTCACACACAATACTGCAGGTGGAGGCTGTAAAGCAGTTTCTCTGACCAATAGTGCTAATGGGCCTCCAGTGTAAAACACATTTTTGTAACTCCCTTTCTTCAGACCTTCTTTTGTTGTAAGAAACACTGCCAAAAGTACTTAATGGCTTTGTTTTCCAGTCCATAAACTGCTGATATGTCACTGGTGTTGTAGTTAAGCATACATGGTAAGCCCACCAGAGTTCAAGCTTGTGCTACAGTCAAACACTGGGACCACCACATTTTTTTCTGTGTGTGTGAGTTTCATTGTTATTTTATGTTTAAAATATGATATGTACTTCTACATTGAACCAGAATAAGAACATGATACATACACTTCTCAGCCTTGTCAGTTCAAAATACGGCATTTTTTCGCTTATGCAGGAGAGAATGGAAATTACACTTTAATTCCTGTTGTTTGCCAGTCTTGGACTGCATAATCTAGTTGATCACATTAAGATGAACGTTGGTCAACAGTTTTTCACCACAAGAGTGTTTCCTTTGAAAACGTGTTAGTTCACTGAGCTCCACTGATCCAGCCAAGATAATTAAATGCTCAATTAATGAGTCCATACAGGTTTTCAGATGTCTAAAGGATAACAATTATTTGGACGTTGTGAATCTCTGGCAGCTTCTTAGTGAATACATACTCCTGTCAATTTTTACCAGTTTCTGTTATCAGCTAAAAAAACCCCCAAACCAAGCTCAGTATCTCCAGGCAGATGCAAATGAGACATCCTGAAGGTTCACTAGAAATGTCTAAAGTTCATAGTTCAAGCTAAAACTGAATTAGAAGATAATTTCAAATGCAAAAACATTCCTTGTGGGCCTAAAGTAATTTCATGAACACTTTTCAAGAATTAGCCCAACTTCCAATCTCTTAATAAATTTATAACACCTATCATAAAGAAATAAACGCCACTCTTGCAGTATTTGCTTTTCTTTATGCTGATTTGAACCTTTAAACCCATGACTCATGGTCTTGCTCAATATGATTAGAAATACTGGTTTTATGCTACAAAAAAAAAAAGGAAGGCCTAGATTTTCACAGGAGATACAAAATCTCTGGTCTTTCTCTCACAAAGCTGGAGACAAACCTGATACAATTAACACTTCAAATGCTTTTGTACAAGTTTTTGAAGCATGTCTTTCTGTATTTGTTTAGTTTGAATCTTGAGGGCAAGGAACCATATTGTAAAAACGGAGAAATACACCAGCATCAATAATTCTAACAAAACTTCCAAAGATGTTTCTAAAACCCATTATATGGGAGATGCAGATGAAGGTATAAGAAAAGTATAAATGTTTATGTTTGGCACCATCTGATTCAGTGTTTTGTATCCTAATTATTTCCAAATCTTAGTGCTACTGCCATTCTCTTTCACTCTGACCCCTAGAACCACTGTATAACCATACATCCCTCTCATCTCAGCTCCAAGACTAGCGATATTGTCCTATGTCCTTTTGTTCCTTTTCCTGACTTCACATCTCACATCAGTCTTAGTTCATATTACAAGTGCCTGACCACCTCTTCATACTGCTGTATACAGACCCAGCTGAATCTCTGTACTGGGCCTTCAAAAAGGCCAGAAAATCTGTCAGTTTGGGCTAAGAAGCATGGTGTGAAACGTGCCTCCCCAGGTGGGAACGAGTTACTGGTGTCATCCAGTGGTGCTTTCTGTGGTTGGGAGAAATGCAGATGTTTGCAAAAGGATATTGTGAAACCCCGAGTTTTCTGTCCTGTGTTCCTTCTACATACCAAAGCACCATCTCAGACTCTAGCTACTATACAGAAAAAAGCACTTGGTTTCACAGAATCATAGAATGGTTTGGGTTGGAAGGGAGCTTAAAGATCATTCAGTTCCAACCTACCCGCCACAGGCAGGGATACCTTCCACTAGACCAGGTTGCCCAGAGTCCCATCCAACCTGGCCTTGAACACTTCCAGCGATGGGGCATCAGCCACCTCTCTGGGAAACCTATTTCAGTGCCTCACCACCTTCACAGCAAAGAAGTTCTTCCTAATATCTAAACTAAATCTACTCTCTTTCAACACTGAAAGCCATTACCTTTTGCTCTATCACCTTGTAAATAGTCCCCCCTCCAGCTTTCTTGTAAGCACCCTTTAGGTACCAGAAGGCTGCTGTAAGGTCTTCCTGGAGCCTTCTCTTCTCCAGACTGAGGTATATTCCCTCTTTGATAAGTGGCCATCTGACTACTGAGTATCACCAGCATTCCTGCAGGTTATAGCCAGTGAACAACCATTTGGTCACTACTCTGAGCTGATCAGGAAATTGCTATCAATGCCATTCCTAATTCCTACAAATAACCTTCTAGCTAGGATAATCCAGGAAAATATTTTGAGGCCTGAAAGCTTCTTAAAGTTTATGGGTACATGGTCATCCATGTGAATCAAACTAAAGCTGACAATCCCGAAGGGCCACATTAGTTTTCCCACAAAAACACATGAATGTAGCACTTCTGTCCCACACTTGGCAGGTTATTAGTTTATTTTAATTTGAAGTAACCGTGACTGAGTTACATTCATCTTTCCAGATGTTGTTAGTGATGAAAGCTGAAGGAACAAGCCTTTTCTAATGTTGATGCACTGTGTGCCAAACCTCATCTTGAGCCCCTGGCTCCTGCTGTACTTTACTTGTGTCTGTACTGCTGCCTTGTGATAAATGAAACTTGCAGAATCACACGTACTGCGGTACAGGAACAAGCATCTTGTCTGGGGAGTGGTCAGTGCTGGAGGCTAAAATCTTGGGCTGTGTGTACATCTGCAGAAGCTCATGTAATAACTACAGGAAAGTTATTATAACTAAAGCAAAGGTGCTGAAGCTTTGATTACAAATGTCAAACAAAATGGGAAACAAAGCAAGGCTGAGGAAGCAAAAGGGTCCCATCCTTTGTTCTACTCCCTCCACCTCATCACAACAAGCTGCTTTTTTTGCCTTTGTTTTATTAGCTCCAAAAGCATTTGCAGTCTTGTCTTCTTGGCACGCTTGTAGAATCCTGGGAAGCTCAGAATTTTCTCTCAGTTACACTGAAAGGCCCCAGATGGTCTAAATGATAATTTGTAAACAAATGAATAATCAGAACCAAAAAAACCTCCCCAGAAATCCTCTACCAGCCTTTTCTAAATTTTTACAAAATACCCCAGAAGCAGATTGCATACTTCATCAGCAGACTGAAACAGCCATGTTACAAATTTGCGCATATGGAGATCAAATTTATCTCGGCTAATTCCAGGCTTTCAGTTTCCACCAGGCTCCTTCTCCCACCCTGAGACTTCCTCTGGAAGGCAAAGTACCAGACCTCTGCTTGTTGGAGGCAGAGTACCCAGGGCACCGAAGGAGCAGCCTCCATTTCCTGTCCACATACATCACTTACCTGCATATCCATGCATCAGTCTGAGTGTGAGACAAGCCCCACCACATAGCTGAGGCTGAAACCTCTGCTTCATGTTCCTGCTGTCCGCTGTGGCTCTGCCTCTGTCCATGCCTGGGTGCTGAGGTGGCAGCGCTGTGTGCAGGACCCCAGGCTGTCCAGGTGACCTTGCACCCCTCTGTCATGGGGGATGCCATACTGGCTCCTGCCAGATATACTTTGCAGTCTGGGCTTGGGCTGAACTCATGCTGCCAGTGGGGGAGATGAGAACAGGTCAGGTCTGAGGGGCATGGTAGACTTTAGAGAATCCCTTGAGGAACCAGCTCAGGTGTGGGGGCAGGCATAGAAGCAGACTGAGCATTCATTTCCTCCCCTTGACCTTTCACAGAATCATAGAATAGTTTGGGTTGGAAGGGACTTTAAAGATCATCCAGTTCCAACTTCACTGCCATGGGTTGGGGCACCTTCCACTGGACCAGACTGCCATTCAACCTGGTCCGTAACACCTCCAGATATGTGGCATCCATTTTGGCTCGAATATCTAAAAGTAAAGAGCATTGAAACTGCTGTTCCACTGTTGCATAGCTACGTGGACACCTGTCTCCTAAAGGCATTCCCAGTAATGCTTCTGGTGCCCACAGACGTGATTTCATAGAGGTACCCCTTTAGAAAGGGCTAGTCAGTCCATACATATATATATGTAGTGCATGCATGTCTGTGTGTATAAACATATATATATCTGCACTAAGCAGATACTATATACATGTACTTGCATGCTGCTATGTGCTACCAGTCAGACCTTCGATGTCCATACACACATAGCAGATATTTAAGGACAAACAAAGATTAAAGCAGCTTTATCTGATGGATAAAGCAATAGATGAGGGACAGTTGCATTCTGCTTCCTGAAGAGTTAGCAGCACATTTCCACGAAGCTGTGGAAGCAGGAGAGGAAGCCATTTCCCAAGAAATCATTTGTTTCGCCAGCCTTGGCCACACACGGTCCCTCAGAAGTGCCAGTTCCTCAGCAATGGCAACACATGGTTGCAACAGCCAGGGCTGGATTTGCCTCTGCTAAAATGAAATGGCACAGCAGGGTGGCCAGGAGCCTGGTGGAGAGGGTTGAGATCTTTTCCACCTCAAAATCCAACCCAGGGTGTTAGCTAAAGTGCCACAATGGTGCTATTTGCAGTAGTTTCTTTTCTACATACATGAGGTATTTAATGAATGCAGTTAAATGTAGTTGTCCAGCCAGAGACTACTGGATAGAGATAGAAAGCTCCTTTCCAAGCTGCAGGCTCGTTTCCCTCCAGTGGAATGCCCAGTAACAANCCTTACGGGTGCTAGATGGTGAGTTGGACTAGATGATCCTTGTGGGTCCCTTCCAACTCATAATATTCTGTGATTCTGTGATTCTGTAAATGTAGTTGTCCAGCCAGAGACTACTGGATAGAGATAGAAAGCTCCTTTCCAAGCTGCAGGCTCCCTTGTTTCCCTCCAGTGGAATGCCCAGTAACAACATTTCAGCCATCAGCACTGCTGCACATGCTATGCTGCATGTGTCACGTTTACGATCCTGTTGATCACGGAAGAGGGAGATTTAATAACTCCTTACAAACTGCATACCAGGGCCTCTTCACAGCATTGCATTAGTAAGAAACACAGAGGGGAGCCCATAATAAATGTTACAAGGGGAAATACCTTTGACTGATAAGAAGCTGAGCGGATGACAAATCACAAAAGCCTCCAGAGAACCCCTCAAGAGTAGATAACCTTGAGACGTACCTGTATATAAAGATTAAACAGCAACCCAAGCACAGCAGAGATTTATAGTGCTTTGCAAGCATCTTGGTTTCACTGTTTGCTTTTCTGGTAGTTTCTGGACTTTATTGTTAGTTTCTGTCTGTTAATATTCTGCATAGGGCCAAAAAATACAGGTGTAGAGAAGTCACCCCAGAAAAAACAATTTGTTTGGAATACTTTACAAGGAGATTTTATAGATCAATATCCCCAGCAAATGACAAAGATAACCAGGAAAGGGCACAGTACACCTGTGAGCAAGGTTGTGCAAAGATAAAAACAAAAACATGAAGGATAAAATATATTGACATGTTTCAGCTTACTGGCTAAATCTGGTTATTCATTGCTTCATACTTCTATTTATTATGGGTTATATATTTTTGGTAAGACAAATATCTTAGGCAGTAAATGCCCTCATGAGTATGCTTCAACAGAAAAGGTATGGTTACTGCTGCTATTTGGGGCTTCTTACAGAAAATACCCACAGGTGTAAAAACCATAGCCAGTTGTGAACTGGGTCAAAACCTTAACCAAAGAACCCATTCTGCCCTAATGGTTAAAGTGAGGAAGGATGGACTCAAAATAGTCAAGTGCTGTTATGACTATTACGAAAAACTTCCTCAGTGTGAGGGTAACTGAACCCTGGGACAGGTTGCTGATGAAGACTGTGGAGTCTTCATCCTTGTATATTCTCAAAAGCCATCCGGACACAGTCCTGGGAACTGGCCCTAGGTGTCCCTGTTTGAGCAGGGATGATGACCTCCAGAGGTCCCTGCCAACCCCAGCCATTCTGTGATGGCACCCCAGCTTCAAAGCCTTTGGCTTTGTCTATTCAAAGGGTATAACTCTGCCCTATTTGCAAGGATGGGAGGGTTGTTTGAGGACAGGTTTCCACAGTGTGTACCACAGGCATTGCTGAAGATCTGTCTGTGGCAGTCTGGCCCACAGGGATGGCTTCACTTTGGAAAGGACGACTACTTGGTGACTACCAAAATCTGGTTCTGCTAGCCTTGCCCTTTCAACTCCCAACCAAAATTTTGGGCCAACAGGTCATAGTGCAGCAGGCTGTGACATAGCAAGCAGGTGTTTCAGTGCTTGTCTGTTACAGGCTGGACAGGAGAATTAGCAGAGTAAATTCGTGGTTGAAAGTGCAGTCAGAGCTCCATCTGGGACACAGGCAGACTCCCCAGGTTCAAGGATGATGCAGATGCAATTCTTTTCTGTCCATAGAGAGGGAACTGTGCTTATCTGATCCAGCAACTCAACGTGCAAAGTTGAAGGCCATTACCAGTGGCCACTCCTTGTCATGCTCACGGAGAGCTAGATGTGCCCCGTAAGATTTACTTAAAACAACACGCCAATTTTTCACTCCAAGTGGACTGTTCATTAACAAAGGAAAGGAGTGGGGGGGAAGGGATTAGATGACAATTGAGTAGTTGTTTGTGCAAGTGGAAGAAATAACTTTTCAGGAACAGAGTGGGTCAGGGCAGTGGACAGTGTGGGTGTTCACTGGAGAGGTCAGACTAAACAGGCAGTGATGCATTTTATACTTATAGTACTGTTGGGAGAAAAAATGAAATTAAACACACACAGGACACTGAGGAGGAACAAACAACTTATTGTGTGGAAAGCATAAGTGCTTTGGAAGGGTCAGTGCAACTATCTGATTTTTAAATTCATCTCAGCCTTTCTAAGGCTGAGAGGTGTCCAAATCACTTTGTTTGCTTTTTTCTTGCCTGTAATCATGTAACATTATGGTTTTTAAAAGATAATTTATCATATTGTTTAAAAGCACACAAATAGAAAGTCAAGAGAAGGGGAAAATTAATTCTAAGGAGAAATTTCACTGGTAAGGGCAAAATATAACTCCAAGCCTCTGACATGATACCCATAGGTGTTCTAGAATGGCTCAAACATAAAGGAAGCTTCTTTGTGGAACGGTGAGACAAAAGCGAGAAGACTACAGGTATCAGAATGCCCCTAGGAGCAATCACAAATATCACCTCTCTCTGATTATGTATGAAGTTGCTGTTTCCAGGGTGCCATTGCCCTCCTCCAGTAGCTCTTCCTTCACTACATCACTACAGGGGCACATAGTGAACAAAGTCCCTCTTAGCTGCACGAGGACCTTAAGGAAGCAGCACATGCCTCCCTACACACCAGGAGAGGGGAAGAAGCAAAACAAGACAGACATGCAACTCCATTTTAAAGTACTTAGGGAAGTCAGATTATATAGTAATGCAAAGTATTTTTACATCATACCAGGATTTTTTTATTTACGCTGCTGACCACTATTTTATTTGTTCCAGCTTTGCCACAGGCGCACAAATGCCGTGAAAGGAGAAAGAATGTCTGTTCTCTCTGATGGCTTTCAAAAAATCAGAGAAACAAGTAAAATCTATTTCTTCAGCAAACATTCCATTAAAAAAATCACTATATGTTTATAGAAAAGATGGGTTTAATTTAAAAAGAAGTTACTAATTGAGTATTCCAGAAGGTCTGAGTCATCCACGGTAATAATTAGGGGGTTTGTTCCATACAAAATGCTTTATTTAACCTTCATGCCTCCATTCAGATAATTGTACAAATGCATACATTTAAAGGTTTAAATTCTATTTCAATTCACAGCTCAATTAATAGGAAAGTTGAATACAGAAAAGCAATGCACCAACAAAATATGTCTGAGACACCATTTAAAACGATAACACTTGTTCATTTAAACCTTTTAGAATAGAGTGGAATAATCACCCTCTGACAGAATTTCATTAGGGGACTCCCTTTACATAATTATAGGGCAAAAATCACCTTTTTACAGAAAGGGGGAAAAAAGCTCTGAGTATATTTACAATACATACACTATACATAAATACAAGAACAACACATACATAATATTAATAAACTTATAACATAGGCATTGCCTAAACACTACATAGTATATAAATGCAGAGGAAACTATTGGGAAATTAGATCTTCAGAAGTTTGCTGTAATTTTTGAAGTAAAGTAATTTTTGTATTTAAAAGCTTTTGAAAAGAAGGCAAAAGAAAGACTTAAAAAAACTAGTATGTTCGCTTGCTAGCACTGGTATTTTTACTCCTCTTAAGTGTAGGACCTCTATTGACACTATTATCTCCATGAGGTTACCGATAATGGTCCTCCCTTTCACATCTTATCTAGGAAAAAGACCAAGGTAATGAACATACCAATTCCATTGCTGTGAAGCTTCAGTCCCAAATTAATTACTTGATAAATTACAGGATGTTTTTGGATTTTTACACAGGAGGGTCAAATGAACACTCACTGGTACATACAACAATAATGACCTGATCAGAAGGAATCTGATCAGAAGGGGCCAAATGCAACCCCATCCTTAGCATTTCATTCAAATAATGCCATAGGGGAATTTGCTTCTTCCATAAGTAACCTTGGCCAAGAATGGTATTTTTCATTATTGTTGTTTCTTCCTAAACACAGCTGAAAGAACTTTCTGATTTACTGGTATTTTTGACCCCACATGTTGATAGCAGTGTCCAAATCTCTCCTTCCCTTGAACTGTATGAATGCACTCGTCTGTGTGTGGGTTGAAGCTCTTAAGGCTGATGGTGCATGATACGTAAGTAATTCATAATTACCTCTGTGTATATTCTACAAATGTGCAAATGGGAAATACAGCTTTTTAAGGACAGACAGCAGGTCAAGAGAGCATATCATGTAGGTGTTCAGCGAAGAACTTACATTACCAAAGAAGCCATTTATAAGGAGGCAATTTATAATAAAGGAAGAAATAAACCACGTGGGTTTTTTTTAGATGTAAATGTAGCAGTGAAAAATAGTTTGAAACCAGAAAAGAACTCTGAATTGTGAAAATATTAGTTCATCCATGATGATTTGTCTCAAGCTGTCTTTGGAAGGCATCTATATCTATATTTATCTATATTTATATCTAGAAAGGCAGGGAGAGGAATAAAAGCGGTATCTGAACCTTTTTGTGTATTTCATGGTTCATGCTTATGACAATCCATCAAATCCATCACCTGTGGTCCCCTATCAGACACTGAATTACTGTTTTTTAAATGCAGAGGTCACAGCACAGAGCCAGGTTTAGCAAGTCAATGTATGAACCACCTCTTCTAACTGACAGTATCTTGGCTCACTGAAACTTTTGACACTGAACTGGGGGAGACGTTTCAGGTCATACATATAGGCAACAGGATCTTAAATAATTATTTTCTACTTTTATTTTCATAATAGCTAAAATTCACATGCCAAATTCTGCTTCTCTGAAGGACTGAAGAACTCTGCACTGAGTAATGTAAAAATTACCAAAAGCGTGATTAAATTTATTTAAAGTCAGCAAGCACAAGATACTAGAGGAAAATGTTGGTAAAGCAAAAAGAAAAAAACAAAGAAACAAACCCATCAAAACCATGAAACCAACCCACCAACAGAACCACCCTCACTCCCCCAAAACCCCCCTCCCAATTCACAGTTTGTTTTTCAAAATGAAGGGAAAATAACCTGGCTCATTTTGGGATGGTGAAGACAAGGTGCCATTTCCCACAAGAACTAGCACATGTAGGGCTGGAATCACCCAAACCTTACAACATGGCAGTGTTCTAAGTGTGCCGCCTTGTAGTGCTGCTGTTCCAGAACAAAGAACCAAACACTCCACTCCAGCAACAGCTCAGGTACAAGGTAAAAACTTAATGTTTCCTCTGGCCTTCTGATGACACATTCCCTGGTGCACTCCTAAAATTCCCAGCATGAGTTGTCATCTTTTATGTGCTTAATATCTGGAGATTAAACTCAGGACAACAGCGTAAGTATATGCATGTTCTGATGTGATTATTTCTGACAGTGCTGATATTTAAATTTGTTCCTAAAGTAGTGGTCTTGTCATGTGACTAATCGATGTGCATGAACATCTGATTTTTTATACGTGGGTCCATGTGCGCTTTTGTTTTTGGTTTTTTTTTTTTTGCACCTGTACTTTTATCTGCACATGAGTATCTCCATACACATCCAATCCTGCTTCAGTGAGACTCCAGCAGCAACCCTCTGATGGCAGTGAAAATCTAGACAAAATGTTGAATTTTTCGAATACAAAATCTATTAGCAGTAGTTAATATTAACCCCCCCC
>WEKX01004227.1:193333-226937 GCA_013390025.1 Pitta sordida | reverse complement strand
ATATTGACAAAATATAGAGTGCAAGAGTCACAGCATTTTCTGGTAAGGTCAATTAGTCTACTGATGCAAATGGTTAGGCAACTCAATGTAAAATCTCCACACTTCATTTTAGGAATATCGATTTTTTTGTTTGCTATTCAAATAGTCTCTAGACTGACAGTCCCCAGTTTTTCACTCATTTGTCCCCAAGGAAAGAAAAGTGATACGTTTTGTCCACTCCTGAAGTCAACCATTTCTAAGATAATATTAAATACTATGAGCATTACATGACAAACAGAAAGGAGACATGAGGTAAACTCTGTGTTTTGAGAGTTCAATTTTGACAATTTTTCAAGAGAATCCCTGTTCTATCATAATCCCTAAAAAAAAGCCTCATCGGGCTTATTGCTGGTTTTTGGATTACTTCACTAGAGAATACCCTGGATACATGGGTACATCTGACATAAAATAGTCAGAAACCCCCTCACACATTGCTTGACAACCTCCAATCACACCTACTGAGAATCAATACAGCTACAAGTCATTTGTAAACTAAGATTTATTTTCTTCTTACAAATATATGACAGATGTTATCTGAGAAAATAACTAAAACCTCTAACAGTACCTCAATATGTGAACTTATAAATGGCACTTTGTTTCTGTTCTGCATTATTGTTCTCCAAGTAAAATTTCATTTTCACCTTATTGTTAACAGAATCCCACGAAGTTATTGCTGTGTAAAAGTATAGGAACATCCCATCAGTTCTAATTACAGGCACTTTCAGTTTCTGTTTCACCTTTTAAAATAGATTTTCGGCTATTTCACTGAAGCGTACGTGTACTTTAAATGCCAGAACTGTCCTGCTACAATTGATTTTCTTGACGTTACTGCACCTAGAAGACTGAACACCCTTGGAATCAGCAAAAAGCAGCTGCCTATTTCAGCTCTGCAACCTTTAATGATGATGCATTGTAGTAGGGAAATAGAAGATGAAGTAAAATCATGAGCACTTGTCATTACTATATCCGCAGTTCAATGTAAAATGCCAGAAGGAAAAAAAAATCACAACCCCCTCAACTTTTCATATGGTTTTCATTTTGGTTTTTTTCCCTTTATTCAGTCAAAAACACTGAGTGTTGACTTATTTGACACTGAAGGATGCAGTATGGCTTTGCTATTATCACATGCCATCTGCAAAACAGTAAAGAAATGGACACTCCGTTTTGCAGAGAAAACACACTCTGATAAAACAGAACAATTTACTTCTTGAATTTTGCGTTTAAGCTTTGCAAGCACTATCTTACCAGTTTCCCTTACGAAAATGAAAGGATTTTTTAAAAATGTACTTCCTTTAATCTGTTTTAATACCCCGTGTAAAATTTTGAGTTGGAAAATACTTTTCCATCAGACATATATTACAGAATACTTAACCTGTTACAATAGCAAAATAATTTCAAGTTAGGATATCTAAAGATGCAGTATCCTTAGTTACATTTTAATGCTAAAACCCAATTGTGGAAAATTTAAGCCTTTTCAAGGAATCATGGCTATGACGTCATTAGCATCCATTATACAACAATGGCTATGCTGTAGTGGAACTATGGAAATAGAACAATCTTTGAATTTCTTTGTGCACTTCTCCAGTTATGTATCACAGACAAAGGCATAACACAGTAATATGAGCTAGTTTCTTACAGTAGTATTTTCTGTAACAGTGTTTAAAATTCTTCCTTTTCCGATTAAGAAAGAAGACTATTAAAACTATTTTAAATAAACTTGTTTATTACCTGCATATGGGTAGAGACGTGGAAGTGCTGGGGTTTATATGCATGAGTGTAATGATGAGCATGTGGGAGTTGATCTTAAGACTTGATAGTTGTGAAAGAAGTGGTTTCACAAACTGACCTTTCCAAAGCAAAATGCAAACTAAAAAATAAGTGGGATACTGAGTCAAACTTACACCAATTTTGAGGTAACCACCTTCAGTAAAGGAGAAAGAGATTTTTTTACATTAAACAGCATTTATTATCAGAGGATAAATTTAAAAATGGCAACTAGAATACATTTTCAATGTGGCTAATGGCAAACAAGACTTATGATCACTGTTATTCCCATTATTAAAGGGGAGAAAGGCTGTCCAGCTATTTGTCCATGCTCTGCACTGTGAGTTTACCCCAAACATCAACATCACTGATATCATTTGCAACACCGTTAATTTTGTTATGCATTACTCCAGCAAATAATCATATATACAAGTTGCTTTAAATCTATTTAATGAATTATGTAAGCATGAGAGAGAATAAGGAATACTGCATCTTCATTCTCAAGTTAAAAAAATACTGTTGCAATGAGCCAATTTTACAGTGCTGAATATAACAAATTGAGCAAAAAAGAATGACAATTGAAATTTTAAAAGTTCTGTATCAAAGCTGTTTGCTCATTACATTTTTCCACAATGCTGGCTACTCAGATTTCCTGTTAAATCCACTTATATCTTTTGAAAATATACGAAATTTTACACTTTGTGGCATAGTTTCCCTTGTAAGCTGGAAGGGGCAATGTCACAGCCTGGTGGATGTTACCCATCCTTTACCCAAAATCCTAAACCTCTGTCTCTCTGAAAGAATGGGACACTATACATTTGTATCTCCCAGCTGCCCAGTTAAGATGGACCTACTATGTGGTGTGAAGATGAGATCTCATATTTCTACATGCTACCTATGATGTAAGCCTTCGCCACAGCTACAAAATGTCATGGACCTGCTCAGGGGTACCAGGATTTTTGAGGAAACTGCCCTTGGTCTTTGCACAAGCACAGAAGTTTGGGATGGTCAGAACCACAGCCACTGAAGGCAAGGATACCCTGAAGATTTGAGGGACATTAGCTTCCCATTCAAACATCTCCATTTCACAGAGTAATTTTTCTTAAAATATTTCTGAAGGGGAAAAACAACATCACAGAGCATTTGGGATCACAGCCTGCAGGTAGGAATAAGAAAGTAGTCAAGAACCTCACTGGGTACTTGAAACCCAGTGAAATAACAAAATATAATGCACGCTCATTTACCTTTAGGCTTCATTCCGTTATCAATGACGTACTCTGTACCTGTACACCTTGGCATGACTGCTGCTTTAACGCTGTATCACTTCAGGGTTCCTCAAATCAAATCAGGCCTTCTTTCTGTTGCAGTGTTTCCAATGCATAAAGTAACAGACAATCAGCTTAAAAAACAGGGATTCACACAGACCAACCTTCGGAGATGAGCCTCTCCAGGGTCTGTGATACATATGCTGCTCCAAAGGACAGTTCAAAGCTGAATGCTGAAATTTAAGGCCCCTCAATTTCTCTTGTAGTTTTTCTCTCTCCACTGACTACAGGGGAAGCCTAAAGAGGAACACTGATCTCTCCCACTTACATGCTGCCTTTGTGAGTAACATCACATCCTCCTGTACACCAAGAGAACGCTGTTTAGAGTTTCTGCTCAAATTAATTTTATTCTCGATGGGAGAAAAAAAAAAATCATAGGTTTCAAACACAATTCTGTATGCCATTGGTTCTTCAGCTGCATTACTGCTATTCAAATAATTAGTTGGTAAAATGTTCTTAGGCAGGAAAGGAATTTCGTCAATTGACTTCTACCTGGCCTGACTTCTTTCCCTAAATGCCAAGAATGACAGATACATTTAATGGGACAATACTGAAGTACACAAAAGACAGACCTCAGACATGATCCATGCAGAACTTCACACACAACACTTGACAACCATTTTTTTAAACCAACAGCAGTAATGCTACTGGTAAAGACACAGTTCTGCTGCCCTGCAGTGCCCCATGATCCACCCAGAAGCCCTGATCTTTCCCTGATTTGAAGACAGATTTTACAATGCTGTCGGATTTGGTGGAAGTTCACTACCAACATGGTCAATGGGAACTGACTGAGGCATTTTTTCCACAGCAGCTGTAAATAATTTTTACTGAGTTTCCCCAATGACACTTGGCAGTGGGGAGCCTGAGCTTTAATAGTATTAAGTTCTTTCAGAGAGCTGATAAACCATCCACAACTGAGGAATATCAAAGATATTTAAAGACAATTAAACTCTGGGACCTGTGAATGCTGTTATAAAGTATTATCACACTCATATCAGTTCCCAACTAACTGTAATTCCTTTCATATCTCTATGGGTACTCTGTGTTGCTTTTTCCTAAAGATTATGTTGATTTCAGAATCCCCTCAACATTACTACATTAACTTCAGGAATCAAATATTAACTGAGATGGTAAAATATTTAAAAACTAACAAGTGGCATCACAAGTTTAATCAGGCAATTCCAGGAGCCAAATCCTCTTAATTAAATGCATTGCAAAAGACCTTTACGTATACATCTTTCATCTCTAAGCTATGAAAATCTCAACACTTAAAAAATCTTGCCAAGCCTCCTCTTTGTAAAATTTAGCTGAATAGGCAGATCCTTGTGAGGAAAGAAAACAGAAAAACACTATTCTGTTTGCATGTATAACTGATGACTAAGAGTTTCTTTCTTTCCTACATAATTCAATTAATACAAATTGGTTCGCAATTATAGGGCTGTATGGGAAGGATCAAGAATTTCCTTTTATTTAATCTGAAAAGGCTTGGATTGAAAATCCCAGCAGAGGCAGCCACTGGTACCCATATAAAGGGCCATTTATATCATACTAGACAGCTGGCAAAATCTTGTTATTTCCTAACTCCCAGGGAGAAACTTAATGTCTTGCAGTGCACCACTGTAGAAGCATTTCTCCTTCCTACTTTACAGTCCATCTGCCAACTCCTGAACTATCAGCTCTTTCTTTTACCTTTCCTGCTTTCCAGACACAAGTGTTATGATAAAGGAAATAAAAGTACTTAATTGTGATACCTAGCAGGTCAGTGAAACCATCAGAAAGACAAACTTAAATGCTTAAATCTTACATGCTATTTCTGCATACACCCCACCTCTGTTGGTGTGGAGTAAATTATTGTCTCAAGAACTATTTTACTCATTATTGCTTTTTCTCTGTCCTGATGATATATTCAATTCCATTTCATAAATGGCTACACAACTAACCTTGGTACCAGCAAGTATAAGATCTGCCTATTTCCTTGTGTTCAAATAACGGCTGTGGGGAAGAGGATACCTGCATGAAATAAAACTGCACACTGAGAATGGGGTAGTGGTTTTTAGATGGGCTTTTCCTATAAAAATCAGAAAATGGTTCTAAATAAGTCCACGGTAAAATACAGATACTTGATATTGTATTTTCAGCAGAGATGCTGCTGCCCTTCGCTTATTTTACAGACTTCAACAAGTACAATAACAACAAAAGAAAAGAAAGGAAAAAAAAACATAAAAGAAAAAGGGTAAATGGCTGGTGTCCTCTAGGTATAATGAAAAATTGTGGTACAATGTTAAAATGCCACCATCATTATTGCAAAAGTCTGGGACCCTTCAGCTTCGGCAGTGGGACCTCTCCAGTAGAATCTCCTTGCCTACTAACACGCAGCTTTTCTGTAGCACTGCTCAGGTGCAATGTTGACACAGCCAGATGGTATTCAAAACAAGGGGAAAAGATGGGATAATACAGATGCAGCAGTCTTGCTCTCATCACCATCATCATCATCATCATCATCGGTTTGTGGTATCTAATCCTCCAATCAGCAGTGATTTTTCAGGAACAAAATGTCTGGCAGCTGAGAAAACATACAAGCTATAAACATTTTTTGTCAAAGGATGCAGCATGTAAAATAATGCCCATTCCTGTCCCATTTCGGCTGCTATTTCCCAGGTGATTGTGATGACATTTTCAGGGGTTAGCCATGCTGAGGGGCAGATGGGGATAACTTCAAATGGCAAGGAGAAGAGTGGCACTTCTTTTCCTGCTTTTTTTTGTTGCTTAAATTTCTGTTATTACTTTTTGTTACAGACATCAGGGAAAGCCCTGCCTGTTAACACTGTAGAGGGGGATTCAGCCCTGCTGAATTCACTCCGGGTAGTTAAGAGACCCAGCTCTTAAACTCAGCTGGAACAGGTAGCATTTCTCAAACCAGCATGTGTCTGCGGCGGTGGAGCGCCAAGTGATCTGAGCGGGAAAAGCTGCGGTCACAGTCTGCACACTTGAATGGCTTCACTCCTGTGTGCTTGCGGTAATGCCTCGTCAGTTCGTCGGATCGAGCAAACTTCCAGGTGCAGCCTTCCCAGGTACATTTGTAGGGTTTTTCTCCTGGGAGAAACAAAATAAAGAGGGGAGGTAGGGAAAAACAGGTTGTGACTTTCCCCTTGTTGCTATTAATCCCCACAATCCCCTCTGCACGCTTCCCATGAACACCCACTGCCTAGGGGTTGCTTTAGGCCACATTACACAATTATGAGGTACCGGATCTGCTGAATATAAGGAAAAGAGCCTTGAGATTTATCATTCCTGTGGCATTCAGATGACTAAGAAAATCAACAGGATTAAGGCATTAATATAGCTCCTACCTTGCAGGAGTGATGTGGGGATTAACATCCGGACAAAGGGCTGTGTAATTATCCTCATGATTACCATACAAGTTTGTTACACTTTCTCCTCAAATGACCAGATTACCTGTTATTTCCACAATTTACTATGGCCTGCCACAGACCTCCAATTATTTTATTACGTTTATGAAGGTTTCTAATTATTTGGGTAAACAGCACTGCAGGACTTTTCTTAGCAAGCTGGTAAAAATGAACTACAATTTCCTAATGAAACACAAAAATTCAATCTGGAAAATGCCCTCTTAGTTACTGCACTTACTTCCAGTAAAATTAATTTTGCATAAGATGTTATGCGGAATGGTGCAGAATTTTTAAGTGTCCTCAGCCATGAGACTTGCTCAATAGTGTCCATTTACTTCAGCGACCTTAGACTTGGGCTAAGTGTAGATTTTTGGAAAATCCCACCCTCTGCTTTATATTTAAAGGTAAGAATCATGTATGTCCAACATTCTATGCTGTATTATGTCAGAGGAGAAGATTAATACAGCCAAACTGGATTTTGTGCTTTCATAAAGCAAACTGTTGTATAATCCCATTGCTGTCATGTTTTTAGGCTATACTTGTTTGTGATTTCTATCACCTGCCCTCAATGCCTCTGAGTTAAGTGACCTTGGCAGTTACCTTAATCCCACAGTTGAGTGTGCACCAGAAGTGAGGAAAGCAACTGTGTGAGGTCCATATGTAACTTCCCTTCGTGCGACAAACATTTTACTTCCTCTTCTGAAACCAGCTAATCATAACCAGGACAACTAAAGAGAATCTCTTCAACAACTGTTTCCTTTGTCAGACACAATCATTCCTCAATTATTTATTATCTCTTATGAATCATGAGGAACTTGCAAGAAACTATTTCAACAACATGAACCAGTGACACAACACTTGTTCTGTTTTAGGCAGAACCTCCCTCCTTGTGTCTCTCCAAAAGTCAATAAATGCTTTTCCGAGAGCCCTCAGTTTCAAAAGAAAATTCCCGAGTAAGAATATCATCACAAAGTTTAAACAGCCCTGAAAAATCCAGCTAAAATGGCCTCTGCCAGGAAATCGAACGCTGCAGAGACATCAGCACAACATGTCAGCAAGGTTTTCAGCAACATTTGAACTCCTTGGGTTGGTACCTTCTGTGCACCATCTGGGCTGTGCTGCAGTTTTGATGTCAGATGGGGGGAAACAGTTGCTGCGAGGAGAACCCAACAACTGGGGCTCTGAGGGTGACCACAGTCTGTAGCTGCATCAGCAGTGACTTAGCCTAGATAATTTTATACACTTCAGCCAAGCACAAAGAACCAAATAGTGTTCATTTTCAGTGAGTGGCTGCAGTATTGGACATCTTGAACCCAGCAGCTGCTGTGAGCAGACAGGCACAAGCTACACAGCAGATGGTGGGTTGCACACTCTTGCCAATGACACAGTGCTACAAAACGTGTTTGGATTCACCACAAAATTGTCTTACACACATATTCTTGCCACAAAGTTGGTATAGAGCACTGTTCAAATATTACAGTATTCCCATTCAACTTAGCTGGTAGATCCTAATGCTCTTGCTACACTGCAGTTTTCCAAGTGCAGTGCTTGTCCTGTCCATCTTCAACATAATTCTAGATTCCCCTTTTGGCCACATACTGTTCTGGTTGGTTTCTTTGATCAGAAACTTCCAAAGCACCATGTGAAACTATTTCTTAAGCTTCAGATTCTTACTTAAAAGCATCTGAAATTCTACATGTCTCCAATTGCACAGAATCATAAAACCATTTAAATTGGAAAAGACCTTTAAGATTATGAAGTCCAACCATTAACCCAGCACTGACAAATCCAACACTAAGCCATGGCTCTAAGTGCCACATCTACACGACTATCTTCAGGGATGGAGACTCAACAACTTCATTGGACATCCATGATATAGATTTTTTTTCTAATATCCAACCTAAACCTACTCTGCTGCAACCCTCATGTAACCTGAGGCCATTTCCTCACCCTATTGCTTATTACTTAGGAGAAGAGACTGACTCCTACCTCACTACAACCTCCTTTTGCATAGTTGTAGAGAGATGTCTCCCTGACTCTTTCTTTCTCCAGGGTAAACCACTGCAGCTATTAAGACTTGCGCTCCAGACCCTTCACGAGCTTTGTTGCCCTTCTCTGGACACACTCCAGCACCTCAATGTCTTTCCTTCAGTGAGGTGCTCAAAACTGAACATATGATCTGAAGTGTGGCCTCACCAATTCTGAGGGAGATCATCACTGCCCTGGTCCTACTGGTCACACTATTCCTGACAGAAATCTGGACGCCCTTGGCCTTCTTGGCCACCTGGGCACACTGATGCCTCATACTCAGCAGGCTGTTGACCAGCACCCCCACGTCCTTTTCCACTGGGCAGCTTTCACACAGAATCACAGAATCACAGAATATTATGAGTTGGAAGGGACCCACAAGGACCCAGCCACTCTTCCCCCAGCCTGGTTGTTGTGACCCAAGTGCAGGACCCAGCATTTGGCTTTGTTGAACTTCATCCAACTGGCCTCAGTCCATAGATTCAGATCTCTTCATATCCCCCTGCAGAGCCTTCCATCCCTCCTGCAGATCAACACTCCTGACCAACGTGGTGACACCTGCAAACTTACTGAGAGTGTACTCAATCCTCTTGTCCACATCACTGATAATGATAGTAAAGATATTAAAGATATCCACACAATCTTTCCCCTTGGTATACAGAATCACAGATTATCTTTCCCTTGGTAGAAAACAAACAGATAACCTAATGCAGGAAGGGATGGTTTGTATGAGAAATACCATAATTAGGCTGTTCATCCATTAAAACAGTACCACTCCAGGAAAGAAAGTCAGTTGATGGAAGGATGTGAGTGCAGACCTCTCAGCTGAAGTTTCCACATGTTCCTTCCAGTATCCCTCCTCAATGAGTCCTGCTTACCCAGCCCTTATAGAGCTACGTGAAAGAGACAGGAGTGACCACATTCCTTGCAAGCTATTTACACCATTGAAGAAGAATCACTCTTACAAGCTCAACCTAAGAGGACCTTTCTTACTTTCAATTAAATATATACATTTAGTGTAAGAAGGAAAAGAACAGCCATAGTAGCATTACTTTGAAGACATACATTCGTGCATTTTAATGAAGCCACTGTAAAGAAAACTGTGAAAAATGTGATTGCTCATTAAGACTAATCAACACTTTACACAACCCTAATTACATATTAGGGAAATACTACTACTTTTAATACTACTACTACGACTGGCTACATTATCTGTGCATGGACAGGTGCTAGGAAAAACAAGTTCTTCATAGGCAGTATTATTCTAACTCTTAACCTTTTGTTCATAACAACCCAGACAACAACTAACCACTGAGTTTGTCAAAAACAGGAAGACCCAGGAGTTCAGATGATGGAAATAGGACCAGAAGGAACAGAATTGCTTGAAGTTAGGAGGCTGGTGTCAGGTATCACACACCAGCTTTGGCTAATGAGCTTGAGCGCACACAGCTGAAATTCTCAGTAAAATGAACAGAGAGGAGCTGGACCTCAGCAAGGCAACCCAGAAAGCACCGAGTGATGAGTCAGACAAAACCAAGTGTGTTAACTGGAAGACTCTAATCCCAGTGCATATATATCTCTATACATCTGTCACCATTTCAAGACTGGATTGCAGTGGACTTGAAGTCAAATACTCAACCCTTTTGACTCAGCCACTTCTGACTCAGTGCAAGCACTTGAGTTTAAGGGTTTAAGAAAACTTCCAGGCTCAAAGTGTAGGCACGTTTCAAATCTTCACACACCCAGACACTTAAATTCTCATTCAGTTCTAATGACCAAATGCAGGCGGTGTGACTCTTGCCCAAGGTAGTGGAAACACAGGAATCAAGAAGTCAAAATACAGTCGGGTCTCCTATACCACGGTACCGCAGTCTTGTTCATCTTCCGCGAAGCCCGCGTTCCGCATTGATTGGTAGCTCACTAATATGCAAATTTCCACTGCACCCTCACACAGTACCCCCGCGCTCTGGTGCTGTTTCAGCACTGCTTTGCTGTGTTTCAGTGTTTGTGTCGGTGTTCCCCAGCACCCATGGTCACCCCAGGCCGGGAAAAACCCCTTTCCACTCCGCCGGGGACAAGAGTGCGGGGGAGTCCCCGCCGCTGTCCCGGTGTCTTTCCGCATGGGTAGACGTGGTCTCTCCATACTCAGGGTAGACAAATACGTCTCAGAGAGTCATTCAAGAAAGTCTCCAACACCATGTCTAGCCTGAGAGTGTGTAAATCTTTCACAACTGCATGAAGCCTCCTCTCTTGGAGTGGGGCAGACGCCCAGCTGTGCCGGGAGCAGAACCACTGCCATGCCCGCGGCGCCTGCTGTGCCAGGACTGGGGGGGGCTGCCCCTGCTGTGGCCATGCCAGGAGCGGGGGGGTCGCTGTGGCCATGCCAGGAGGGCCACCACGGCTGTGCTGGGAGTGGAGGGGGCTGCTGTGGCTGTGCTGGGACCAGGGGGCCGCTGTGGACGCAGCCATGCTAGGAGCGTGGGGGCCGCTGCTGTGGCCACTCCACCAGGAGCGGAGCCGTGGCAGCGGCTGCGCGGGTTGATTTCCATATTCATGACTATTCATGTGTGCCAGGCCGGGCATGCGGAGTTGCGAAAAGGGGCCTCCTTCACCGCTCAAAAATCATGCTGCTAAGATGTGAAGCGACAATATGGGGGGCACAAGGTGGAAGAGGACCGACTGTACTACATAAGTTTTTTGAAAACGTTATCATGGAGAGCTGCAGAAAAAGATCAAAAACCATGCGGCAATTAAGAAGAAGAAAAAAGGTAAACTGTAAAAAGATAAAACCCTGTTAGATCATTCTTCTGAAACTGTAGTTTTAGACTTAAAGAAGATACCAAATTAAAAACAGATGCCTGAAGCTGTGAACATTTTCACAGGAGGTGACCCCCTACTTTTGCACTTGTCTTTGAGAGCTCTTTTGCTTTGTCCTGAAACCTGACAAAATATACTGAAACACAGAGAAATTGTATTCCATTACTACTATACAGCTTCATCTTGCAATACATGGATAGGAAACATTAGACGGCTTGATCTTTATATAGATCAAATGGGACCATGAAGCATGAAGTTCTTCTAGACAGTTCTCTACAGAAAATGAGTATTTGCTATTGTTTTGGGACGTTAATTATGAAGTTTTGAAGGTATGACTCAATGCTCCAAATGAAACTAATAATTTTTGAATCTTCTATTAACGTAACAGCTATTTCTAAGAGCCTTCCAAAGCCTTGAACCTTGTAGTTCAGATGCCACAATCCAAATTAGTTTAATTACTTTTACCATATTTTTTTCCTACTCTACCCTGACTCCTCTTACTTAAGAACTTAATAACATGGTTACAACTACTGCTCATTAAATATTCCAAAAGCCATAAAATATTGAATTAATAATGCTGAATAATGACTACTGTTCTAAGAACGATTTCAAAATTTTCCACCCCTTACACAGGCCAACATTTGTCTTTCCATATCTTCCTCTGAAGGTCATTCACCCAAGGAAATAAATCTCTTGAAAACTTTTACTTTACAACCTGACAACGCTCATGTATTTCTTACAAAAAAAGCTCTGTGTCGGTACCAACACAAGACCATACCATAAAACAGATGAAGGGACCAGGGTTGTTCTATGCCATACAGAATTTCCCAGGTGGTACACTCAAAAATCCACTTTAGCACAGTGCTGAGTGTCCTCACCTCTCATGCAGGAGACCGGGGGTTCGATTCCCGCCAGGGAGGCAGTGGTGCCATTTGAGTTGGACTCGATGATCCTTGTGGGTCCCTTCCAACTCAGAATATTCTGTGATTCCTCAGTAGTTATCCTCTGCCCATCAACTAGCAGATATCATGTAGTTGATGGCAGATGCTTCAAAGACAGGCACTATAAAAACACCACGTAAATACTTACGGTTATTCTGCCAGCAGGGAAACTACTCTGGAACTCCAGGAAACAGAGGTGGGCTTATGCTCCTTAGGCAAGGAACTTTATTTGCTGAAACTGTTGATGCCCTATGTACACCCTGTGCAGTTGCAGCTTCTTTCCTTTGTGTATTATTTAAGCTTCATTTATTCAGCAGTTTAGCAGGCTCTTGGCAACTATGTCATTAAATAACCATGAGGTAACACTATACTAGCAGGACAGAAAATATTCAAGTGCTCATGTTGTGAACTGTTGTCTTTCTCTGCAATAAGCTCCTCGCCTTTTCTGTTATTACAGGTGAGTGCCATGTCTCTTTGTGTTTGTCCTCTTCAGACACCTTTATCTATCTAATTTTTTCTGCACATGGAATTGTAACCATGACTCTGACTTATTAAGTCACTTCTCCAAAGCCCCTGCCTGCAATGGCATTTTGAAACACTAGTAAAACTTTTATTCCACATAAGAGTCAACCAGAAAATAAGCATAAGGAAGTGTACAGGGGTAAAGGCTTAGCCATCTAGTCAGATTTTTTCATGTATTTAAGCTTTCATCACCCTGTGAAAGACCCACATGCTGGAACTCCGCTTTTGAGAAAGACTAAGTCAGAAAGCTCTTACTAACAAAACTTGACATATTTGTTTGTGGAATGTTTTCAGTCTTGGTGGGTGGGAGCATGGGGAAGGATGCCCCCACTCCTCACTCCATTCACAAAATACAATAGGTTTGAGTCAAATTTGCACAGTTTAATAGGTGGCACCTGCCCAGCTCTGCAATAGACAGACACATCTTTTTACCCCAAGTTTCTGTTTCTACTGCCATTACCTCTTGTAGGAGCATCTCCCACATAAAAATAGAGTAAGGTCCAAAAGATTTAGCCTAAAAGAATTAGAAAGAAAATAAACCAGCAAGCATACTTCGGGATATGTCTGATAATATTATATTCTCTAGACAAAGTGAACATGTCTGCAGCTTGCAGGGTCGAGAACATCCCGTGGTGATTCCTGGTTTGGTTTCTGCAACAGGATATTATGCAATATATATAATGTGTAGCGCTTATGTCAGCTGGCTTCAGCTCCCACATAAACACCAGAATTTTTCTGAAACATATGGGACAGTCACATTTCACCCATATTGATAACACTCTAGAAGGGTATATCATACATTGAAAACTACAAATGACGGTTAATAGACTTTGCATTTCTACTAAAAATAAGAAAAGATTATTTTTACAGCAAAACCACTATCTGACAATGAATATCCTTAGGCACTTCCAGAGGAAGAGAGGAGCTTAGCTTTCGGATACAGGGGAAAGGGAAAAATGACAATTCTTTCATTTCATGTGATACTTTTATTAGTATAATTTTTTAATGAAAAAACAAAGCACTTACAAAGCACTTTACAACTTCCAAGTGCCTTAAAAAGCTTTTTTGAAAATGTAATCCCTCGTAAAAGTCTGTCTTTGTAGTATAGTCGTCCCTCTTCCAATCTGTGCCCCCCATACTGCAGCTTCACATCTTAGCGGCATCATTTTTTAGCAATTAAGGAGGTGTCTTTTCACAATTGCGCATGCGTGACCAGGCATGCATGAATATTCAATTAGGCAGTCATGAATATGCAAATCAACCCTCACACACACAGCCACAGCAGCAGCCCCTCTGTTTGCCCCATCTTGGCCGTGGCAGCCCCACTGCTTCCCCACCCCCCAGCACGGCTGCCGCAGCAACTAATACACAGCAACACAGTGCTGAAACAGCGCCGGGGAGACGTCTGAGAGTGTGGGGCAAATTTGCATATTAATGAGCTGCCATTCAACACGGAAGTAGGGCTTTGTGGAATCCGAATAAGACCACGGGTCCATGATATAAGAGACCCAACTATAGTACTGTGTAACAAATATCATGTCCATTCTGCTGGAAGGAAAACCAAAACAATGAGCATCAGCAGCCTTTGCAAAACTGCAAAGAGAGCGAACAGCAAGGCCAGGATTTACATACTAGGAACACCTCAGTTTCTGTAATAAAAGTGCTATATCTTAGTTTCATCCCTTTAAAAGTTTGATATATTTCAATTGTTTTGATGCAACAATCAAATTCAAATATTTATTTAGTTACTAATTCACTGTATCTCTTTGGTGAACACAGGTAATTTGACTTTTGTGTTTCAGTACTGTCAAAATATGCAAATACAGTATCTTTCCAGGAAGAGATTAGTTTCGTATCAGTTGAGCAAGTCTGGTAAAACAATTTCTACGAGCAGAACAGGAACATACTGTGCTGCCTGGGACACGTCTTGAAATTCAGGTTTTTTATTTCTCGTTCTTGGTCTGACTTAGGTAAAGCACAGGGACAGGGTTTATTTATGTAAAAACTGGGAACAAAACAGTTTCTTCAATTCAAAAATACAGGCACAACCTCCATTATAGAAGAAGAGACAGAACTTCATTATACTTTGGCAGTACTTGAACTAATTATTTACCAGCTCTACTTCTGATAACTCAGGTGCAAGTCCTTTTCTTACATCGCAAGATCCTATGGATCCCTTCCAACTCAGAATAACCTGTGAACACACAACTACCTTTTCATTTCACTGCACTGATGAGCTTAGGTCCTGTTTGTGATCCTAGTACAGTACCACTCCACCAACCCTTTCTCTTTCCTTCTTCTGTTATTATCCCACATGCCCCTCTAGGTATACAGCTGCCTCAGTGTGACACCATTTTAAATCCCAGAAAAATAGCCTTAGTGACCAAACTCACACAATTCAATTCTCTCTAATTTAAGAAGGAAAATCCATTACATTGGTTTCTGCCCTGTCACTGCATCTACAGGAAAGAAACAAAGAGGGGGAATTCAAGAAACTTCTCTTTCAAATTTTTCCTTTTTGGGTTTCTGCAGAGACTTTGCCCCACAATGGGCCACACAAAGTGCTATGTGACATACAAATGAATTAACGCTCTTGGACAAGGATTAGTTATGTACATTGCCAAAGGCACTGCTGATGCAAAATGATAAATTTTAGCTGCTGTACAAACAGAAGTAAAATATTTGGAAATACAAAAGGCCCCTTCCTGTGCACCTGATGCCAGGAGCTAGACTAAATCCCAACAGTACATGAAAAATAGCATTTTATTAACCTTCTTGAAATTTGTTTACTGCATGATGTGGTATATATATAAATATTTAAGTATATGTTAAGTGCATATATATATACACTTAACATGTATTTTATATACGTTTATCTGTAGTAGAAGATAGCATGAAGTTTTCTTCTTCCCTCCAGATACAGTAAATATACAGGACTGTCAAATTTCCAGTGCTGAGTTTTTTGTATCTTGCAGCAGCCTTCATTCACAGAAGTATTTGGAAAAGGTGATGCAACAGATCCATACTCCCATCAGCAGCCAACTTTATGGGATGCCAGCAGCCCAGACATACTCTTTATCTGGGGTGCTGTAGGTTTGGGTTTCAGTCTGGCCTTCCCAAATAAAACCACTTTCCTTCAATTTCATTTCCTTCTGTGATCCATAACTGCAAGCGAAACACCAAACAAACAACACTTCCCTTTCCATCTTTCTACAAAACTGGCAGTCATTCCTCCTGGATGCTCCAGGCATTGTTTCACCATGCTCATCAAGAGAAACACTCATGTTTCTCAGTATAAAACTGTAACCTTCCTACCTGTAAAAAACAAAACAACAAACCAAACCCATGAAAGAAAAAAAAAAAAATTAACCACAACGAACAAAAAGGCTCCAAGGGATAGGCTTTGTTTCACAAAGTTTTGCACAACTGATTATTTATTTATTTATTTGCACTGTGCTAGAAGTCAGGCTCAAGCAGAAAATGGGACACAGGTGTATTGGGCTGACTACTGAAACAGAGCATTAAAACCCCCACCTACTATTTAGGTAGCTCATTAGCGTTATTGTGACCAAAATAACATTATTTCATATCTTATGTGGAGAAAACACTGAAGTGCAAAAATAACTCCTCCTCCTCTTACACAAGTGTCACCTGATCTTTTTACTTTTCCATGAAACAAGATATTTTTCTAAAATTTTCTGAGGTTTCTAACAATTTATTTGCAAAAAAGCGAGGACTGAAAACACTTAACTTTCAGGATCTACTTCTTGTTTCCTTCTACACACACAAAAAAGAAAGCCAGAATAAAACCTTAAAACAAAGGCTTTAGTTAAGCTTACTTGCAGTTTCGAGCATGTTCCACTCTCAAAGATACCATTTCCAATCAAAGATTGCCCTGACAAGGAGAGGATGGGCACGAGCAACTTCAGATGCACTTACCAAAAGACAAAGGGTATCACCAGTAATGGGCATTTCAGTGGCAAGATGCTATCCTGTTCCCTCCATCCGGGACTGAACGGGCTGCAAGAGTTAAAGTACTTGGAAACCCTGTACAGTGTATTTATTCCTCCAGGCCGGCGTGCAACATCTGGGAAAGTATTTTGGAAGTAATGGGAGTAAAGAGGTCTTTCTAGCCTTCATGACACTTCAGGGTTACACACGGTAGACCACAACCATGCCTGAGACCTCAGATGAACTGCAGTTCTTTGGAGGTAGAGCATTAAGTACTAAATGGTTGGCTTAGAGAAAATTTTATTCTGCATAATGAAATTATCATTATTCCCTTGTGCCACACACAGACAAAACACACATGTACCCCATATTTATGAAGTCGAGGGGCACCGTTGCAAATATTTTTCATAACCTAGAGACTGAAAGTAATCACAGATGCAATTAGACTTGCTTTTCCATCAAAGTACCTTGGAATAACCACACAGGCACTCTTCCATATCGGCACATCATCAGACCTACAATGCAGAGGAGTGATTCCCTGTGTGTAAGGTGAATTCCGAGCTTGAAAAATGTGCCAGAAATTAAATCATTTAATTTTTCACAGAGCACCCACTGGAAGAGAACTGGATGTACAAGCTTCTTCTGGTATGGACTCCTGCTTGTAACTAGTTGGACTCAGACAACTATCTCACTTCATCCATCTTCCCATTTCTACATTGCCTAACTAGGCTACGGTGGCATTGGTGAGCCTACCTTTACACTCTGGTACATATGGCACCAGCAGTCATCTGCTCTTAAATATATTTCTGTCCTGAAATGTGAATCCTGTCACATCAATGGGAATAGGCTGAGGCTTCATTTATTAATGTGTTTTATCTTCTAAAGAGGAATTGTATGAAGAAAGAGCAGAAAGCCTAGAAAGGAAAATTTCTGTGAAATATACTCATTTTCACCTTGGAAAGCTCTACTGTTTATTGAAACTGGCAGTGAATTTTAAACACTAAAAGAAAGCATTTCTTAAAAAATTAAAGCATCACCCAATACAAACAGAACCTCCTATTTTATTTGAGACAAATTAATTTTTAAATTGGCTTTGTTTATTTAAATTCCCAGTTTCTGGAACAGCATATGAACCTGCTGTTGGAGGTTTTTTCACTCGACAGATTTATGTGGAGGATGGAGAACTCAGGGGTAAGGAGTGCATAAAAGATGAGAAAGAAAAGCTGGACTCTCGAAGAGTGAATCTGGAGGGTAAGTGACAAAGAGGTGCTGATTTCAAAGTAGGCTAAAAATCTACACAGTTCAAGTAAAATCAAGAAGGATTATTTAAAAAACGTTGCTTCTTCCCAATATTTGTTAAAGAAGAGACTACAAACCTGTAAATATCTCTCTGGAGCTTATAGTCAGCAAAGGCATTAAACGGATCTAAACAACAGGTAATGAATGAGGTTTAAAAGCTTACAGAAAAAAAATAACTTTTTTTCGTGTCTCCAGCTTCTTAAGTCCACTCTGAAAGTGCTCAAAGGAAAATGTGGACAAAGACTAATGACAGGGGCCCTTTCATATTAAAATAATATATGGAGCAACAGTGAGTGAGAGGAATGCAATGTTTGAAAAAGCACAGACTAAATAAAACACCCATGTACTCACTAGCTCTCTTTCTTCTAGGGTGGTGTCTCAACCTAGCAGCAAAGGAACATCTTGAAGAAGGAATGCTGTCATTTTCTCAGGTACAAATCTGTACTTCTGAGATGTTTACTGTCTCCATGTAACGCTGCTGAAGACCCCTTGACACTGACAAATAGGCGTCATTACATCTGTGGCAAAGGTATTTGCTCTCATCTCTCAGGAATGATACAGGCGTTGATCAAGGACAAAGCACAAAACCCTAAAAAATTCACTTGGCCTAGGGGCTATATTCAGCCTGCCTCTGTAAGAGCCTGACAAATCGGCCCCATCTTCTTCAGCAGAAACACTAGCAAGGGTGATTCAAACCCAGTGTGGGCTCATGGATGAAGAGCAGCAGTTGCAGCCCAGTATCTGAATTCCACAGAAGGCACTCTTGTTACAGACTCTGCCCTCCTCCGCTCCTCCAAGGCAGCAGGAAGGCCATGGTTATGGATCTACAATGCCCTGCACTCATGGATTAAATCCATGCCCAGTTCATGCTAACTGGAAAGTACCAGGCTTTTACTGCCATTGACCCCAGAAAGCCACTGTCATGTTCTTCCAGAAATTTGCAAGTAATGACTGATATAAGATTGCACAGAAATACAGAATGCTGATTACTGCTACAGTAAAAGAAAATCCTATGAAGATAAGAGACAGGGAACAATACTCTGTGTATCAGACATCGTAGAATTATGCCCCACAACCTCTGAGCAGGCATCTTCTTTCTTTGTTGACTTCTTCAGTCTAACTCACACAATGTTTAAACTCCTTGGGCTTCTCCATATGGCAAGAGGGCAACCATGATGAGCTAGAACTGGATTTAACCACAAGCAATTTTAGATATTTAGATGTTCACACAGCGGAAGGAACCAGTATTACTTAGTCTGTAATGCTCAGCTGTCTTACTGGAAGTGTTAACGGCGACTTTAGTACTGCCTGAAATAGGCACTACAGATGATAAAATACCACGATGGCTGTTTCACTCTCCATCTTCCAAGCAAAAGCAACAAACTGAAGAAGGTGAGTCCCACCAGGGATGGGTGCAGACTTCACAGGAATAGCAGTTACAGTCTCCCCATTCTTGGGGCTGACACCAGCACCTATGCCAAGTGCAATCACAGATGTATTTGAACCAGGAATGCAACCCATAGCTGTTGGTTTTCTCATTTTTAAAGATTATTCCTTTGTGGACTCACACATTAGTAATTTTCTTTGGGTTCACTGAAACAGAAACTAACACAACGCAACTCTGGTGAGCCAATTTCTCACAGTTTCTCCTTGAAGAAAGAGTTGATAAACCTGAGCTGCAAGATTGCCTGAGAGCCCCAAAGACTCTCCATCACACCCAATACCTCCTGATAGCTTTATTTTATGATCTGGCAAAACAACAACAAGAAGCTGATACTAGAAAGAGAAATTGAATACCAGTGTTTGTGATTTATGAAATGTTCTATTACAGGTTTCATTTGCAGTTATTCTAGTCAGAGACCATACGTAATTCAAGTTCGCCCCCCAGTGGACTCTGTGTCCATACCAGTACAGTAAGATTTGAGGACACTGTTGACAAGCACTGGGAACCTAGACAATAGCATACTTAAAAACCACTAGGAGCTACTGCAAGAGAATTAAATGCAACCACTACCACCTATATTATTTTGTTTCCAGTTTTAATTATCATGAAAAGAAGTATACCTTCCAACCAGCTAAGCTGTTCATCTTGTCAAAATACCATATTGGTTTTCCTCCTGTACTCAAACTACTGTGATTGTTTAAGTGGATAAGCATAGAAAAACGTTTAGGTTGGAAAAGACCTTTAAAGATCATGGAGTAAATGAAAAAAACCCCCATATATTCTCAAACACATCCTGCTTAGGTAAACAACTGTCAGCAAGACCAGCCTGACTAAAAAAAAAAAAAAAGTTCAGATTATGCAATGTTGAGTTTCTGTCATCTTTTCTCAGAAAATTTCCTACTGAAACTTGCTCACCCTTGCGTGCATAGCTGTCATACTTCATTTATACTTATCCAAAACTGCACTAATTACTGTGGGTCATATGTGAATAATTAACTTCTTTTGCCCGAAGCAGAAGTTAAGGACAAGATAAAAAATGTAAAATGAGATTAGTCCATGGAGTATGCACCCTCATAGCCAATGCTACACGTAAATCTGAATATACTGACTTCTTACCAAGCTGGCATACCCAAGAAGTGTTCTGTGAAACACATTTAAACAGCATGATACAGATTTTCTCACTGGATCCACTATCTAAATTCAGCACTCACCTTCTCTCTAGACTACACTTCTTCCATCATGCCTGCTGAAATATCAACATAAAGCCGTTGTCAGGTGACCATTTAAAGAAGGTTTTTGATTTGATGTTATTTTCCTTGTTCTCTGAAGTAATGACTGCAAAACAGCTCATGCAGGTGTCTTTTGGCATGGGGATTCATTTCAGCTATCTAACAGCCTATCAGGTATCTGGGATTCCTCAGTACTCAGCAGTGGAAGAGAAGCACCTTTACAAGCCAATCCCTGAGTATACCTGAAGAGGGAATAGCATGCCCCAGAGGTGCCAATCCCTTTCCTCTGACTACCCAGAGATCCCAGACAGATAGCATAGCCCTGACACCCAGCTGCCAGTGAACCAAGGCTGGGGAGATGGATCCTATGATTACAGCAGTTAGACAAACTCCCTTTGTAATGCCTGAAGAGTTACACACGCTAAAGCAGTAATTACCTATATGCTTCTCAAGCACTCAGTGCCTAATTTTGAGCACTCTTAAGTGCACAGCCTGAGATTCAGCGGTGTTGACTAGGTAACACTGATTTTGGTACATTACCTGCAAGAGCTGGTCTGCCCCATGAGATCACTAAAGAATTACAGACTCATGACAAATGGAATTACCAGTGCTTTAAAATGTCACTGCAGAGAAGAGCCTTCTCTGTTTCTGCACTAACTTGGGTGTGACATTTCTGAAGCTGTTCACATCTATTTTATAACACAATGATTGCTTATACTCCTGGGCTCGCCGCCAGTCTTGCAGGCTAGAAAAGAGTGACTTCCCTATGGTATAAACACATAAATGGTGTTTTGGTATTTTGGTTCAAACCAAACACTACTGTTTTGTGTCTCTGTTGTGCTCTCTGTCTTTGAATCTGCTACAGTCATATAATGCTCCAAGGGCAATATGGGCAAGAAAAGGAAACAACACAGAAATCAGGGCAGGGAGAAGGAAAGGGACAGAGTAGGGTTAGACCGAGATAAAAGAAGCAAAATAAGAATGAGAGAGAAAAAGGCGAAAAGATAAGGGTATATAAAGTATACTGGAAGGGTAGGGATGAAAGACCACTCTGAAGATGAGAAAGAATAAGGAAGAAGAAAAAGGAATTAAGATAAACCATTATAAATTATGAGAGAGCAGAAGGCACAAGCATTAATGGGAAGATACTGAGAAACCACAAAAATTGTCCAGGAGGAAAATGCAATGAAATTTGCAGATCACCAGAACATTTCTGCTATTTAAGGAAGGGGCTCTTACCTTACAGAAATTGGTTTAGTAGGGGGTACTAGGATGGAGCCTTGTTCAGAATTCCTCTCAACAAAAGTCCTACCAACCAAAAGACATATTGGAAAGAGAGATGGAGACCCGGCCTCAATTAAAATGGAGAAGCCATCACTTAAAATATATTTTAAAATAATATCTTATACTCTTTAGAGTATATCAAACTTCAGAAAGTCCTAGCAGATTCTCAGCAAAGAATAACACGGTCCTACATGCTGGATAAACACCATCTTTTCTACAAGGAGTTGCAAGAATCCTGAAGTCCAGTAAGAGCAGAGTGATCAATAAATCTAAGTAAATCAGTAGCAGAGTAAGGAATAGAACTGAGACTCAATGTGTTCTGTCCACTGCCTTTCTAGCCATCCAACCAATCTCCTTTTAAACTCTTCTTCATGAATTCAAATTGCTGCTCTTGAGTTTATCCATGATAAAATTACAACTGTTACAACATCACGGCTTCAGCTACCCTGACATAACTGTCATATAGACTAGTAATAGGCCATGAATGTAATAAGGACACCAGGTATTTGATTAAGTTTTAAGTATTAGTATAACTGAATGGGACCTAGCTTCTCAAGGCACTTCTCTTGCACCTCTGCTGTAGGGATCTAGTGCAACCTATTCTCATACAGTGACTGACTTCCCTCCCAGTATAGTGCAGATGCCTCTGAAAGACACTGAGCATTTGAGTTTACACTTGAATTGAATCAAAGGCTTTCAGAAGCATGTGGCATTCAAAGGCTACATCTGTAAAAGCAAGTAGTGGCTCAATAGGAGCAGATCTGTAGAATGAAAAAATGTTGTTGAAAATTCATGACTGCACTATATGCTCTTCTTGAGGGTTTTCTTTGGACTACAGCTGGCTGGTCTCAAGCAATGACCACCTGTTGTTTGCTAAAGCACAGTAGGTATGTTTCTGGAGGCCACTTTTGTGTTTAGCTTCATCTGAGAGGAGTCTGGTTTGTGCTGACACCACTCTTGTTTTGCCAAGGGAGGATAACACAGACACTATTGATCTACACCAAAATGCCAAGGCCGATGCACTCGCAGACATCTGTTACTTAGATACAAGCTTTTGGCCCTTAGTGTAGGACAACAAGCTCAATATACCCTAAATTAGGCAGAAAGGAACCTGCTTGTCTTAACCATGGTGCACAGAGCCAGTGAAGTCTTACCTGTGTGCGTTCTCCGGTGAGCCTTCAGATGGGAACTTTTTGTGTATACTTTGTTGCATCCCTCAAAGTCACACCGATGGATGCGCCGTTTCCTGGAGTCTGGAGACTCAGACCTTCTCTGACGCCTTGTGCTCTCAATACTGAACGGTGAAATTGAACTAAAAACCAGAACAGAAACAAAACAATTAAGTAAGAGCACAGGTATATCCTGGACCCCAAAATTTCAGCTGTAATGTATCACTGTGCCAGAAGTGACATAAACAATTATTTCCCTTTCTACAATGCAGTTCACAATACATATTTGACACAATCAATGCTTAAACTGGAGGATACTTTGCAGAATAAAATAACTGAACTCTTAATTTAGAAGTGTTTTATTGCCTTAAAAAAACACCACAATTCTTGAAATACTGCTCCAATAATGAAGCAGCCTGACTTTATGCGAGCTCTATTTCAATTTGACACGTGTTGGGTCTTAGGTTGGTCTTGATGATCTCCAAGGTCTTTTCCAACTTGGTTAGTTAGTTCTGTGATACACTGAACCCTGTTTTCTAAACAACTTAATATATATCCTCCATAACTTGTCTTTGACAACTCTAAATAGCTAAAAAGCTTGAGACTTTTTATGAAAAATTGTTTCCAGTGCCCAGATCTGGACTATGGATCCTCGCATTTGGCCAAAGACTTGTCATTTGCTTGAATACAGATTGCTAACAGATCCATATCATCCTGCAGCAGTGATTTTTCCATTTGCAGCAATATCCTAAGACCTATCAGTTATCCCAATTTTAAGCAATTAAAAATATAATGTTGAAGTTATGTTGCTTGAGCTTCTAAATACAGTATGTATCGAATCTTATACTTGAAAAAGCCTGCTACAGCAATGCATTTGGTTTGGTTAGATAAACTGCTACCAAGATGGTAGGCCAAGATCCAAACCATCACTGACTTCCAGTAATTATACTACGCAGCCATAAATCATTATTAACTGATCGTCTTATCAACTCCACTATGATTATATTGCACAGCAATCATACTCACCTACAGTTATACTAACCGGTTTAGCTACTTTAATTATTGGAACAACACTGGCCTTCATGAGCTTTCTGGGGCTTCACCAGATTTATTGACATCCAAGGTAAATGAGCTACAGAGTCAGCTCTTTTAGACTCTTGAGATCAATTTGAATGAAAAGAAGTAAGCCTGAACCTTTGGGGAAGCTATGATACTCAGAAAGGCATTTGAAAGAAGCACTGATGTTTATGTATCTGCTGAGGAGCTCCTGCCTTAACATCAATTTATAACCTCCTGTTACAACAGCCACTACTGTTACAGCTATAGCTGTTCCAGCATAAACTTAACTCCTAGAGATTTCCAGAATTTGCTGAGGACTATTTATATTGGGTTAAACCTTTGCGTAAAGCATCTGCCACAAGTAGCATGTGATTTCACAGATGTTATAATTCACTGCATGCAAATCTTTAAGCCTTGAATTAATGGCAGTCCACGTTATGCATTTTTCATTTTGTTTAAATATTTTTACAATGCGACTCTAGTTCAAGCGCTATAAAAAAAGCACTTTCTTTTCGACAGTCCACTTTTTCTCTTAACACTTCACATATATTCTTATTTCACCTTCAGGCAAGAGATTTTTCAGATTAATTAATCTGCCTAGAATATGATGCATAAAAGAGGGTATGTAGGGAATTTCTGAAATGGAGAAAGAAGTGGACAGAGAGCCATAATATCAACATTAACTAGCAAAAAGTTGCCCCCATAAAAGTAATACACATTAGCACTTTAACTATATGACTAGAATACAGATATGTTTAGCTCTCACATAAATGACTTAGAAATTGTGTTCTAAGAAATGCATCTCAGAGCAAATAGAAGTTTTGGGTTAGATGATTCACTGAGAATGGTCTCACTGCTCCAGCTGGGTTTTTTTTTAAACATCCCATCAGTTGAAATAAATGTGTAAATCAATTGTTAAAGCTCAATACTGAACACACAAACTTCACTGCCCAGCCCAGAAAATCTTTATCTTTAAAAATAAATATTTGTGTATCAATTCCACTATGTGTGATTTATGAGCTGTCTTAAAGCCTATTTTGTAACAGAGCATTCAGACTCTGGATAGTACAGCTCATTTAAATGAGAGGAGGATCAGGCTTATAATGCCGCTGCCATTTCCAGCCAGGAAACAAAATGAACCTTAAGAAGCATCAGCACCTCATAAAAGCTATTTGTCACATACAAGAAAGTGATCTCACTTCTGTGAACTGTTCTGTGTTTTCACAGGTATTTACACAGGAGAGGGTGGCATAAAGCGGAAGTTGGCACATGATCAATGCTGCTGCTGCTGCTTCTTAACTGGATTGCTCCCTCTTTCTAAAAAGTGAAGGACTCTACCTATTCCGCAGAAGGGAAGACAAATGAGCAAGCTACAGAAGGTCGTGCATTGTCACCACTCCCCAAGAGCTTCACAGTCGTCACTTGCTCAGCACACTAGGAAAAAAGCTACTGTCAGCTAGAACCAGCAAATGTAACCTTAGGCCTTCCCTTTGCAGCACTGCAAGCTAAATGATAAACCAACCAGCAGAGGAGACTCACACAGCAAGTGAGAGTGTATGTCCAAGGTGATTTTCCCCTGCCCTTCCAACTCCTGTGACACCATGGGACCCCATAGTGCAGACATGCTCACTGATGGAAACAGACCAGAATCTACCTGCTAGCACCAGCTTTGTTTTAGCCTTGCAAAAGCTGTGGAACTTTCTAAAATGGAGACACCACAAAAAGCCCTAAACCAGCACAAAGCGCTTTTATGAGCTTCCTCAGGTTAGTCCCTCCCACAGTAACTTCCAGTTGATTTGCTGATGTTCTTTCCCTTCACCATGCAGCAGGTAAAGGGACACCTACTTTCTCAAGCAATTTCTACAAAATACTCTCACTAACCACGCAGACATAAAATAAATCCTCAAAACCAAGTTTCATGCCTTTTCAAGGCCATGGGAGCTCTGCTAGGTGGCTCTGGTCAGCACAGGGTTCCAGAAACTACTGTTTGACAGCTCCATGGTGGACTAAGACTCAGGAGTGTGGATGTGTTCCCCCTGGCCCACCTTTTTTTGTTTAGAATGTATTTTGAACTTCTATGAAATAAATAAAGAAAAACCACGACCAAAACCCCCACAACCTTCCCCTCCATCCCACCCCAAACACAAGCAAACTGTATTATTCAGTATCACAGTATAGTTAAGGCTGGAAAGGACCTTGAAGATCATCTAGTCCAACCTATAATCCAACTAACCTGTCATCTACATCTAGATCATATCGCTCAACACATCATCCAGCCTACCCTTAAACACCTCCAGGGTTGGCGAGTCAACCACCTCTGTGGGCAACCCATTCCAAATCCGGATCACACTTTCAGTAAAAAACCTCTTCCTAATATCAAGTCTAAACTTTCCCTGCTGAAACTTAAGACTATGACCTCTCATCCTGTCACCAGAGATCAAGGAGAAAGGACCAGTCCCCGCCTGACCACAACTTCCTTTTAGGTAGTTATAGACAGCAATAAGGTCACCCCTGAGCCTTCTCTTTTCTAGGCTAAACAGACCCAGCTCCCTTAAGCCTCTCTTCATAGGGCTTATCTTCCAGCCCCTTTACCATCCCAGCAGCCCTTCTCTGAACGCGTTCCAACCTCTCAAATCTGTCCCTCACAGACTGCACAGATGGAATACCTGGAAACCTGTCATCAGTCAAGAGCTACCAGGGTCCCCAGAGGAAGGGCTGCCAGTTCTCCTATTAAAAGTCAAGATCTCAGCTAGTCTTTAAAGCTCAAGGTGGGCTTTAACAATAAGACTGACAACACACTCAGTGAAATTGCAGGATGTATCAAATTACTGCTGATTTATCAAGTTTGAAAGATAAATTAACAAAGAAGACTAACTGGGTTCTGACCTGTCAGCTTGACAATTATTTATTTGTAGTTCATTATTTCTAAAATGTAATTTCTATGTTTGTGCAGAAATTGTTACACTTGACAGGAATCCTGGGAGACTGCTGGCTGCCTCCATGAGCAGCTGCAACACCTGTATTCAGTACAGCTGGTAGGGTGAAATCAATAAAACCAATGTGAGCATTTAGGGTGATTCATAAAAATTTACTTGTATTACTTCCAGCTAGAAGCGAAAACATGCATCTTTCCAACTCACACATGGCCAAGTGTGAGCCTCTGATGTAAAAACGTCTGCAGAGTGTAACACCGACTGGGCTTCACCAGTAGATGGCCATCAAGTTCTGGTGAATGATCAGCACTGCATCAGACAGGGATTGTAACGACCGTGGTAATGCGGAATTATTGTTCCTTTCTACAAATGCTGCCCATGATCTCCTAGGTGTTTCACCTCTGTTCTATCAGACTGCAAAAGACACTTGGCATATGCAGTAACACCGTTAAAACCCACATGTAACGGGTCTTTTTATAACAATCCTATGTTTTCTGTGCAATATGCAGAGCAAAGCTGCCCTGGGAACCGCCTGGGGAGCATGGTTACGTTTATTAAAGCCTTGAACTGTGTTCAGTCTCATGACACACCACCAACGTGCCATACACAAGTCACTGCATGCTGGCTGCTCCCCAGTCTGCTCAAGTGTGCTCACTCTTAGGTAAAAATGCAGTTACCTTCAGCCATCAAAGTACAAGCTTCTAGGTGCTGCTGGCATCCCATCAAGTGCTGGCTAACACAGCCAGCAATGAGCCAGTGATGTGCAGCAAGCCATGCTTTACTCTTTGCTGTAGAAACCCAAACACTGTCCCAGTGTTGTGCCTTCATCCTTTTGATTGCCACCTTGATTACCTCTTCCTTGGGCCCTCCAATATCAGCTCAGACTTTTAGGCTATGCATCCTGCCACCCACCAAAGACCTCACGGAAAACGCATTGACTCAGGTCCAACAGGTACAGACCAGTTTGTGTTCAACATCTCTGCCACCTTGCCATACATCTCTCCTTCATGGCACTCAGACTGCACTACCTTCCTCCTTAGCTGGCCCCGTAGTTGATTGAGAGACTTTTGGCTGCACCTTAACAATGCTCCATGGCTGCTAAAAACAGATGCTATCTTCCCTTTGGGGTGAGACCCAAGCACGTATCACCTATGTTCCCTCCACTCTGGCTACCACAAGAAGAAAACAAGACTGGGTTCAGCCCTGTGCAGCATCTGCTCACACTGGATGAGAGGCTCAGCAGGCCAGACTGTGTCCCGCAAGGTAGGTGTAACACCAGTTGTGATCCTCTTGTGTTTCTCAGCCTCTGGGCTGCGAGTAGGTGATTCGCCTAAGATGGCATACTAGGACAGTCCCAATCCAGCTGCTTTCCCCCATGTTAGCACAGGCACTTGTCTGCAGCAAGCCAAAGCAGCGACCCACAATGACAAAAAATCAATTCAGCCAAAGAAACTTGAGAAGCTTTTGGTGGTTTAACTCCCTAAGTAGTGGAGTCTACCAAGTACCTGCACTGACACTTGGGAAAGGATGGGAACCTGTGGCCAAGGGCCAGGGGAGTGTCATCACCCCTTTCAGTGGCAAACAGATGTGGTTACCAAAGCTTCCAAGAAAATTCAGAAAATGTATGAACATAAATGATCAACACCAGGAACAATCCAAATGGATTTCCACCAAAGGTGGAAAATCCACCTTTTGCTCCACAGAGAAGCTGCTTCTTGTGATACTTCAGTATATAACACACAGAAAAATAAACACATAAATAGACAGCTGAAAACAAAAATTGGGAGAAATGTGAAATACCCAGGAGCTGATAAAGTGTTTTTGAAATATAGGGTAGAATCAAGAGGCAAACACTCATATCCCACCCTCAAGTCAGTTTTGGACATCCAAGTAATAAAAGAGAATAACCTCTGCCCCTGTAAACGGTTTTATTTGTTTCTAAAGGGAACATAAGTAAATACACAATATTCAAGTGTACAAATAGTGTAGAAATTTAGCAATGTCAATTTTTATTTTATGAGACATGCAAATATTTTGAGCCAACTTGTAAGTCAGAGTAACTGAAACTGCAGCCAAGTTAAATAAAGGCAGAAAGCTAGAATATTAGTGGTGAGTGTCCCTATCTCTCATGCGGGAGACCGGAGGTTCAATTCCTGTCAGGGAGGCAGTGGTGCCATTTAAAGAGTTGGATTTGATGATCCTTGTGGGTCCCTTCCAACTCAGAATATTCTATGATTCTGTAATATAACATGCCTGCATTCAGATGGTAATGAGCAGTTAAGAAAATCTTTGGATTTCTAGCATTTGCTCTGCGTTCAAAGGGAATCTGGGCTACAGAAAGAAACATCATGGGGTTTGGCTGCTTAACATCTATAGAAACTAGAGCTGCTAAGTGACTAACTATAGGCGTAAGTGAAGCTTTCTGCATTACTCTTTAAAATCTTGGCTTTTGGATCCAGTGGTGGAACCGCACCCCCCAGGCACACTGCGTAGCACACTTGCGCACACCCACAGCAGCTGTCCGTCCTCCTTTGGGTGAAGCTGCATGGCTCACAGATCATTTCCCAACCAAAGACAGTCAGGAGTAGAGACAACCACAGACCCAACACCTTTGCTTGGCTCCTCTGGCACATTTCTGAATTGAGGGAACGCATCCACTCATTCGGAGAACTAATCTCCCTTAAGACAAAGTATATTCCAGCAGTTAAGGCCTTATGTTTCAGAAACTACCAAGCTTGATATGGGTATCCAGCCTTTTTGAAAAGGGGCATGGAATCACATTTCCCAGATTCAAGCTCTCAATTACTTTCCTTTGTAGCAGCTGTTCACATAATGTAACTTCATTTTCTGATAGGTCATTTAATGTTACCTTCCCTCTCAGGATATTGGTAAAAGTATCCTTGTAAACATTACACATTAAACTGTGAAGAAATACAATATGGATTATTTTTTATTAGTTTATAAAAGTCTTTCTAGTAGTGAGATGCCAATATCCTCCTATATAAAACAATACTAGGTTTTGCTGTGAAATGCTTAAATATCAGCTCATCTCCTGATAAGTCTTCACTCAAACACTTCCTTTTTTTTTAAATATGAAGTTTCTACTGTCTCCTGTTTGTAAACAGATGCTCATGAATAAATATATATATATATCTTGTCCTATTTGATTCTTAAATTCTAATTAATGTTTCATGAAAGGCAAACATCTGCCTTAGGAATGTTAGACATTAAAACATATCAAGTAGTACTTAAAGCAATTATGAAAGGAAAAATATGCTACTCTTTTTATTAGCAGTAGTTACTTCAATCACTATACTTTAAGGTGATGCTATACTGGAAATTATACTTTTTGTCAAAAAAAGAAAGGACCAATTTGGCAGCATACACAAACAGCACACATATTAAATAGGAAAATAAACAAGATAGAGATAAAAGATGATTTGAGTAGACTTGATTCAGCAAGTGTCCAAGCTGGAGATGGTGCAAAATTGCACTGGGAGCAGATGGGAGCAGAAGCATAGTAAGTTTGTCCTGTTATGCTTTGTCCTAGTTGTCCACTGCTGGCTGCTGCTAGAGGCAGCACCCTGGGTAAAGAGGATCCTCTCCTCCAGCTCCATATGGCCATTCCCATGCTCTCATATCGCAGCCCTGCCTGGTCAGCAAACCAAACACCCCCAATATCTTTGACCATGACTTTATCTCTGCATTTCCATTGGCTTGGACATATGGACTCATACTAAGTAAGCCACTTGTCCCTAGATTTTGAGGTGACAAATTACAGCAGTTCACATATGCTTCAAAAGTATTTTTTTCTAACACATGTGCCATACAAAGATGCATAGCTGCAACATTGATCCTTCCAGCTCATCAAGAGCACAGTGCAAAGACTGCTCTGGATGTTAAAGCCCATGTTAACACATTGTTTTGTACAATTGTGGAATGAAGAGTAGTAGAAAATCTCATCTGGAGAGGGGCCTATAAATTTTCTTCTCAGGAGGGTTAGCGTTAGAGCTAGACCAGGATGTTCATAGTCTTGTCCTGTTCATATCAGAATGTTTGAAGATAGAAGGAAAAAAAGAAGGCATTTCTCTGAGCAGTGTGTTCCAGAGCTCAACTATACAGTATCACAGTATCACAGTGTTGATAAGGTTGGAAAAGACCTCGAAGATCATCAAGTTCAACCAATAATCCAACTAAAACCTAACAGCTATAACATTTATATCATGACCCTCAAGACCTCATCCAGTCTATTCTTAGGGACGGCGATTCAACCACCTCTGTGCGCAACGCATTCCCACACCCATGCGCGAAAAGGAATTCCTAATGAATGTTTGCTTTTTCTAAATAGCTCCTAAAAATATATTTCTATTCAAAAATACACATACCTACACATTATAATGAAAGGTAACTGAGTAATCATTAGCTAACATATACTTGAATTTCTTTCTTTTTATAAAAACCCTCAGAATTAGCTTACATTACTTTAGCTTGATGTTTTCCTGAGCTGAAGTGAAAATCCATGGAAACAAGGAAACCTCAAACAGTGGGGAAAATGTACCTTCACAGTGAACTTGCAGGTGGAATAAAGTACCTGAGAAAATGACCGTTCTTTGGATCTGAAGATGAAGCATTGTACATCTTCCTGAACACAGGAACAATTCCTGAAATCCTATGTGTTAAACATGTTTGATGCCTGAAGCTGGTCTAGCACAAAAAGAACATCTTATTTCATCCCCTCTTTTCAGAGCTGACCCAAGAGCAGTGATCTTTCATAGAATCTCTAGCACCAGCCATCCTTAACTCTCCTTCCAGACAGAGGCTGCATCAATGTCAAGTCTGTTCTTTCTTTTTTGTCTACTTCTAAACACATAAACAGCATACAATGGGGTAATGGAGCACCTACAACTCATCTCTGAGAGGACAGGGCTCTGCTTTTTACCTCTCCTGTTTCATTTTTTTAGTTCCTGGTTTTCAGGTAACACATGGAAACAAGCCTTGGTAATACCGGTATTCTCAGCAGAAAAAAAATTAAAAAGGGAAATTAAGATGACTCTGCTGCAGACATGGGCTGAGTTGAAATTTTCAGCATGGAAATAATATAATGTACGTATATAGTAATCCCTCACCTCTTCATGTATCAAGTTTCGCTTCCGCGGTATTTTTTACAGTGAAGGTGCTATAGACTTCCCTTGATTCTTCACGGCATTTTCCCATGTGAGCATGCACAGAGTGCCTCTGCTGCGCCGAGGGGAGGGACCAGTTTGCCCAGTGGGGTAGGGCGCTGGGGCTCCACGGGACACCCCTGGGAGGCAGCATGCAGCAGCTCCCCAGAAGCCTCCAGTGGGGGTGGCGCATGGCGATTCCTCGGGAGTCCCCAGTGGGGGCAGCATGCGTCGGCTCCCTGGGAGTCCTCAGCAGCAGGGAGGGCCAGAGAACATCCCCTTCACTCCCCTGTCCCTTTACATAGCGTGGGGAGGTGCTGGGTATGCCCCCCAGTGCTCTGGGGCTCAGGGGGCAGGGAGATGGGTGTGACTCGTTTGCATGTTGTACCTTGTTCTCCAGATTTCACTCTCTTGTCCTATCTCTAATTCTGATTTTTAGTAGTGTACAACACAGTAGTCAGATTGAGTGCCTGTACAATGATGACTCTCACCTGTGCATTCACCTCCTCTTGTTGGTCAGAGTAACAAATGTGGAACTGATCACTGCAGTGGTGATTAAAAAATGCCTCTTCTGTATCCTTAGCTGACAAAATTGTCACTAACATCTTGCCAAGTCAGTGATACTCAATGAGGACATTGCTTCCACTGGGACTGAAGCTCATATGAATGAGTACAGTGGTAAGTGTCCCCACCTGGCGTGTGGGAGACCCGGGTTCAATTCCCGCCAGGGAGACAGTGTTAAGAGTTGGACTCGATGATCCTTGTGGGTCCCTTCCAACTCTGAATATTCTGTGATTTCTGTGATTTCTTTCTGTGACCTTTATTTTCTTCCTGTTCAGAAGGCTTATTATTGATAAGTTAAATATTTCATTACTCTGGATACTCATGTGTAATGCAATTATGAGTGGTCATCTGTCATATTCTGTGTCATCAAACAGATTTTATTAACCACTAAATGGTTAAACCCCCTGAAGCGTACATTTTGGTGCTTACATATACGTGAAGATAAGCTGTCATCCCCCACAGAATGGCATCTCAGAAAACGAATTTTTTATGCCCCACAGACCTATAAAAGCTCCTGTGTGAGAGCACATATTGCAAAGAATTCATCTATTGCAGAGATAATGCAAGTATAATACCTATCTGGCTAGGAAAAAAGAGACAAAATAGAGTAAATACCTAGCTACATTGCAGTTCACCATTCATGGGTTCAATACATTGGGGGGGG
>WEKX01004227.1:172047-193326 GCA_013390025.1 Pitta sordida | reverse complement strand
ATATTGTTGTGTTTATGGTGTGGGGGGGGGGGGGGGGGTGGGTGTCCCCGCATTTTTACTGTAATTACCATTACTTTGCGGATTTTGCTTATTGTGGCATCTTTCTGGAACCGCCTCCTTGTGATATTTGAGGGATTAATGTAATTTAATTAATCTGGGGAACAAAAAAGTTACTGAGCGTGAGATCATAATTCAGGGGTTTCTAATCAATATTTTCTAATCAATAAATTTTGAGATGTATAGCTTTGCATTTCTTTAACCTCCCAAAGCACATTCCTACTGAAAGGAATTATTTTTTAATAAAAGAACATGAGAAAAATATCCAGTAAATAAAAACTGTTACAACTAGGACTCAGCAGCCATACAGACTGTGCTGCTAAGCATTTTTGTTCACAAGAAAGAATCCTGATGTATTTACATTATATAAGCCACCAGCTTTTCTATTCAAAAAGCTAACTTGGTACCAGGCTTTACAGTCATGCATGTCAATTAAGTATTTCTCCATTTAGATTGCAAGATACTTGCTACATCTTTTTGGCTGTTTTGTGTCTGCAAAACAAAATAAGTACAGTGAGGTCCCAATACATGAACAGAGTACTAATACACAACTGCAATATGAAGAAACCCCACTACCTCTACTTGCATTTGTGGTTTTCTGCACCTATTTATGAGATATTCTCACCTGATACAATGTTCTGGGCTTCACCAGGTCCAACTCACACATGCCTTTACCAAGAACCGCCATTTTTCTCTTCTTGCCCTTTGTTTTTTTCCTCCTCTTCCCCCAGACTTACTGCCAATTCCCCAGCTGGGAACTGACTGTCTAGAGAATCACAGGCACAGGTTCTGTCACTGAGTAAGATATTTACATAGGTAGAAATTTACATAGCTGCAGTTTCACTGCATATCCTAGCATTTGAAAGATTTCTAGTGGCTTCTTCTGCACAATGGGATGCTAAGTGCCCCTGAAAGTTGAAGAAACCACTCAGACATGCAACCTGAGAGGGTCCAGAGAAGAGCGACAAGGATGGTGAAAGGACTGGAGAACAAGCCCTATGGGGAATGGTTACTGGAACTGGGGTTGTTCAGCCTGGAGAAGAGGAGACTCAGAGGTGACCTGATTGCTGTTCACAACTACCTGAAAGAGGGTTGCAGTCAGGTGGGTGTGAGTCTCTTCTCTCAGGCTGACAACACCAGAACAAGAGGACATGGCCTTAAACTACACCAGGGGAGGTTTAGACTGAATGTTAGGAAGAGGTTTTTCACAGAGAGAGTGACCTCTCATTGGAATGGTCTGCCCAGGGAGGTGGTGGAGTCGCCATCCCTGGAGGTGTTCAAGAGAAGACTCGATGAGGAGTTCAGTGACATGGTCTAGACGGTGAAAGGCTTGGATGGATGGAGCGTGGTGCCCGTGGTTCCACGCTTGTGGGCCTGATCCCTGGCTGGGCGTTCACTTGGGAGTTGGACTAGATGATCCTGTGGGTCCCTTCCAACTCAGAATAACCTGTGAACTTCTGAGAGAGAGGCACTCATAACTACCATCTATAAGCTGGAAGAGTTACTGAATCTTTTTACTGGGCTTGCACAGATCTTAGGATCATGTGGGCAACCATTGCTTCTCTTCTTTTCATTATTACGAATCCAACCAGCAAATACTCAATCTGCACTCTTTCTAACTGCGGCTAATAAAGTCTTTCCACTTGTAGTTAATTATGCAACAGAACATTAGTCTACTTTTCTCACATACCAAAACCGTACATTTCAACAATTCCTTGTTCATTATTACACCAGTTCAGAAGTCACACAATATCCAGCTTGGATGCAGCCCTTGTGAAGTCTGGAAAAGTTGCCATTATCTTCAGTGGAGTCAGACATACACTTTCCCAACAGAAAGAGGAAACCTGAGTATTGTCATTTTCACGAACTGGTTCTCTTAACACTTTCTCACGAAGGTAGAACCGCATTTACAATCTCAAGTAGTCATGGGCAGGGCAAGGTTTGACCAACAGCAAAATTTCTTCTGCAAGCAGACAGGATATGGCCATAAAATATGTTGTTTATTAGGAAATCTAAGAAAATACATCTTTAACAGATCTGCTTGTCATAGAAATTGCTTCAGTCGCACTCAGAGCACAGAGTCTATTCTTCCTGATAAATACCTCGTAACACTTTTTCCAGAACATTATTAGGCTGGTAGCCAAGCAACCCTACTCTTCCGAACTTCACAGGGTTGAGGTGTTTGAATGGGCTTGCTCTCATGCTCCTCCACTTGAACAACTATGTGGTCCTCACTGTGGGTATTTCCTGGTCAGGAAAACCTACAGACATGTTTAATATGACAATATTCTTTAAAAAGGTAAGAACAAAATCCAGATGGCTTTCTGCCATCAAAATTCAGGGTCAAGATTTCACTCTACACATGGTCTAGCCCTGCTCATGGTCTAGCCCTGCTCAGGCAGAACTGGACTGCAGACGTGGGCATTTATATTAACTATAACTCTGTATGTGGATTTAGAGGAGATTTAAATTGGGTGATGTTTCCTCTTTAGTTTTTTTTAAATGTAACACAATGTATTCTGCTGACAAGAAATGTTTCCCCACTGTTTAAAGGGTGTATGGCTCCCTTTGGGATGTCAAATATTCAATTATTTGAGGGAAATTATTCTGCTTGTTCCAGTAGACATTGAATGTTCTGTCCAGAAAAGGATAAAAACATACAAAGTTGAACAAGTTTTGCAACTGTCAGATATTTGACCCAGCCCCTCCTTAAACACTAGCAACAGGCAAAAATCACATTTGTAGGCTTTATGAAATCCATTTTATTTTGCTTCATCCCACAAGAATTATTTAAGTACGTATTAAGAAACAATGCTGCTCAATGAAAGACAAAGACTTCATAGTCATATAGTACAGTAGTTAAATGAACACTTTTTCACAGAGGGTTGAACAGACACCCTTTTTCAGATAGCACACTTTTTCCTTTGATTCAAAATTGTTTCAGGGAGGAGGGAAGGAACTAAGTTTCCACCTATGCAGAAAAATCATCCTGTCACCAGACGAATTTCTTGCAGATGCCTTAGAAATGGAGATCAGACATTCTTCATCCACATGATACTCCTTGGCCTATTTAGTGCTGAAGAATATTTCTATGGCCTTGTTATCAATAGTTGATGTATTTATTTTTTACACTACCATCATTATAATTTGTTTTCAAACTTGGAGGCGCACTCACACTACAGAGGAAATCTTGCAAAGCAGCAAGGGGAATCTGCATAGCTGCTTTCTCTGAAGCTCGTACATTCCTCCCAGCTGCATCTCCTACAATGCTGAGAATCAAGGGATAATAATAACAGGGCCACTCTATTCACCTTGTTAATTTATGCATGTTGCTCATTAGTGCAGGTCAACACAACTGAGTGGCTAGAAGACAGTGCTCTGAATTTCAAGTATGTTAAATGTGCAGTCAGCAGCACCATCTAGGACCCAGTGGTTCCTTGGTTTGCCACAGTTTTCCTCCATATATTAGCCCACAGCTAGTTGTGCTGACCCAGGATTCAGTTCATTCATCTCTGGAATTTCTATTGCTTCCCTGAAAGCTTTAGTCACCCAAATCTTCACCAACAGGATGTTTGGCTCAAGAACTTAAATCCACATCAACACTTCTTTAATTCTACTTTTTACATTTCCTCTTTGGAAAAAAGAAAATCTGAAAAATCCTCCACATCCACTTCTGCTTATTTTCCTTTTCCTAATTTGTTACAACCTCTGTCTGTTTACTGAATGAGATCTTACACAGAGTATCAGTCCTCAAATGAAGTATCAGCTAGTACTGCCAATATAATAATTAAGAAAAACTGGCATGCTTACACTAAAGCTTTAACTGGAGAAATCAGAGTCTGTTAAAATCTTGCAAAACTCAACCCTACACATATGTTGTTTTCCTTTGTTTTGTTAAATGAGACGGAACATACCAGAACTTCAAAGATCAAAAAACACCCATAATTTCCTGAAACATTTGGAGCCTTTGCATGCAGTAAAAAGGGATAATTATCTAAGCATTTTGCTGTCACAATTGTTCATTTGGAAGAGGCACAAAAAACCCCCAACAACAAATCCAAATCCAAAACTCCCAGCCCAACAGAATTATACCACTGTAAGTACAGTAAATAAGAGAAAGCGTTAGGCAGATGGAGCGACACATTTCAGTGGCACTCAGCACAGGGTCAGATGAGACAACCAAGACCATCGCAAGTGACTGCCTGAATAAGGCAAACTAGACATCTTAGCGTGGAAATGAGGTCCCATACCCCATACGTCCCATGTAGCCACCTGCTGCTATGGGCAGGTGTCCCTGATGATAGTGCCTTGGACATGAGGCTGGTTGCTCACTTTGCTTGCTCACCTTGTGACACCCGTTCAGAGGTGAAGAACTACATTTCAGGGGGGAAGGGAGAGCAGGGTTCACATTTCCTTGCCCGTTATGCACTTTAATTCCTTACAGGAGGGATAGAATGAGGACTATCACAGTAGACTGAAATATAGTTGACACAAGACCACAACTTGGATGTACAACTTCATGTCCCCTTCTGCTTTTTTCAGAAATACAGTTGTTGAGGAGCCATTCACTTCATTTACAACCCTGAATCCTCTTTGGTAACTCCCATTTCTAAGGCCACCTCTTCCCTCTCTGCCTGGGTAAGTGAAGGTCTGTTTTGAGTTTTGTATTAGCAGTCACAGCATCCAAAAAATCCATTTCTCATTTATGTCTCACATTTGGCCACTCAAATGCAATGTAGCTTGTTACACATATGCAGGTAAAGAAATCTTTAATACTGATAGATGTGATTCTTTAATAGTAATAATGTTAAACAACAGTAATGTAGAAGCATCTTGTGGCATGATGAAGTCCCTCTCCTGCCATATGGAAATAGGTGGAGGATGTGGACAGGGATACCCACACCCTCACTCACCCCACAGCAGGCACAGAATAAAGCTGTAGTATTTGCTCAAGGAAGTGTTAAACAGTCATGTTCCCATGCCAGTTATTTCTTGATGTTGTTATGGTCTTTCCCACAAAAACAAGATGTCTGAATTTCAATGTGGTTTATGTTCAATGAATTATACAGTAAGCCCCTGTCACTTCACAGTTTACCATTCATGGCTTCAATACACTGAGGGGTTTTTTTTCAGTGTCTTTACCGTTACTTCACAGATTTTGCTTATCATGGTGTCTTTCTGGAACTCCTCGCGATATTCAAGGGAATATTGTAGTTGTTTTCAAAACATCTTTAAGCTTTTCAGTGGCCAGTGGCCTGGCAAGTGGACCTCTTCCATCTTTTCACACGAGGCCTGCCAAACATTTTCTGGAAAAGGCAGGCAGGTAGATGGGATGTAAAATTACAGAATATCAGCCACACCAGGATGGTAAATCCTACTGTCTCATTTCTGTGACAAAAAAAAAAATGATGAGCAATATGTAACAAAAAATGGCCCTGTATTCATCTGGTTTTGTGACAGGCTCCTTTTGTTTCAGCCTCTGGAGTTCAAAGAGGCTACAGGCAGGGGAGAGGAGCAGCCACACCAAGCTGCATTCCTGCATATGTGCATTTGAATAGCCTCAGGCAAAGTGCTCCTTCCAGTGCTAGCTGTGGGAGTTCAAGAGAAAAAATCCTTTAACTGCCACACTCCTGGCTGCCCGAAAGGAGCAGGGGATGTCACAATGTTCCAAACTGCCGCATTTCTGGCAATAATTTGCCATATTAATGTCCGGCGGATTTCATGTTCCAGGGCACCACTACAAGACCCCAAACCCGCAAAGCCACAGGCATGACATGTATGGTCAAATTAAATGCACAGCTTCTCATTAAAGCAATATGTTATATTGTAACAGAGTGTAGATAGGAAAAGGAGGGTAACACGTCTTGGGGCTCAAGAACATTACAAATTATTTCCTGTGTATTCTTCGTCCTGCTCAATATTTGTGTGGTTTAGCTCCTGATTTGGAAGGTGTGAGTATACTATGCCTTCCTCCTTCTGTCCCTCTTCCTCCTGCCACCTTAGTATCAAGGTGTATTATCTTTTGGGGAAGTGGCTGAATCACACAGCTGTATGAACACACAGGTTTCCAGGTAAAAGAGTAAATGTTAGCACTAGCTACAATTAGTAAATGCTGAAATAATGTAGTATAAAAGATCAGAAAGTAACCTATCCCCATGTCTGACTCTGCTGTAAGTCAGCAAATACAACTTACTTTTTGCAAGGGTAACAGCTGAGTGTTCAATCCTTAATGTAGGTGTGTATTTTAGGTGAATATGGTTAGCAAGAAATCCTTTCTAATACTGTATGATGATGTCTATGGTCCTACTTTATGCTTTTCTACACATTGTGAGACAATATGCAAGCCAGATATTGGCATGTGATTTTCAAAACATCCCGTAAGAAAATTTTATGTTTTCTTTTTCTAAAATAATGATTAAAAAATAATTAAGTAAAACAGTTGTTTGACCAGACCGCTTCTGCTCTGCTGGCAAACCTGCAAGAAACTGCAGGCTCCCAACTCCAGTACAAAAGAGCCATTATTGACCAAATATTCACAGCAACTCAAAGCTGTTACTTCATGTTCTGGCAGAAGTCCCTGAAAAAGGTGGTGCTGTGATTTATGTGCCATTCAATGTTGTTTTCAAGACATTCACTGAACTGAAGAAGTACTATTAGAATACATCAAGCACACATCAAAACCCATCTAAATCACAGGGGCTGCAAATACATCATGTGTTTGACATACAGTAATTGACATGTCATATTTTATTTGACATTTCAAGGACAGTAGTGACTATTTAAATGGAGACAGTAAATAAGCATTTTTTTACTTCAGCTAACCAAAATCTAACAGGGCATCTTTGTCAAGAGTTGCTCATTGAGTATCACTGAAAACACACACACAACAGAAGAAACTTTTTGTTTAATTAAACTTTAGTTAATTGAACTTTAAATTAGTAAAGTCTCTAATGGTTCAAATTATGAAATGCAGAAGAGCCAATTTACAAGAATATAACTCTACTAATACACCACTATCTTGTGGGAAATTCTAGTCACACTGGCTAACAATCCTCTACTGACTTCCTCGGAGCCATCACTTCGCCCATCCCTCCCTATTGCCTTTGCAATACTGCCTGGGTTTAGGTCTACAACTAAAATTGCCCAGTCTGGCAGCATGATAACTGATACAGAAACATGGATTAACATGATGGGAGTACAAGGAGGCATGCACCCAGCATGGGTCATGCTCTTTTCCCCTGCACAGACAAGATAAATTGCAAGGTAGCAGAATTTTGAATTACATATGCTTCACCTGACACTTCATCCTCTCTCCCAAAGGCAACGGCATGGGAACATCACCAGTAATAACACAGATCCTATAGGACGTGTTGACAGAAAAAGGAGGCTATACTAAGAAGCAGCAGCCGCATAAGCTACTCCTTTCAACAGGACTAGATTTTTCTCAAATTTAACACCAAACAAACTGAGAGTCTACTGTTATACCTTCTTTTGGTTCCTACTCATAAAAGATTCTTGTAGTTTTTTACTTCATTTAAATAGTCTAAACGGGGTATTTTTCACCATATGTTGAGATGTAAAGGAAAGATGCTGGCAGAAAGTTTTTAAACTGAGGGTTGAATTGACTAAATTAACATGCTGCTGTTGCTTTTACCTAATACTCTCTTGTGCACTCTCAATAGATACTTTCTTGTACCAGCTTCTATCCTCTACATTTCCAAGACATCATGCTGCACTCCCCTCAACTGCTGCTTATGCAAGCCAAATGTATTTAACTCTTTTATTCTGCCCTCTTAGCTCTCCCCGTCAGCAATTTAAGTGGTTTGCTGCTCCTCTCAGGTCTCTTCAGATTTGTGAGTGTACTGAATGCAGCCCAGTTCCTTGAAATAATGCCATGTCTGCAGCAAATGCAAGACAGTAGCATGAGCTCCCCAGTTTAAGAGGGATGTTGAGCTGCTTGAGCACGCAGAAATCTAAAATCCAGGTAAATATCTCCTCTAGAGAATATTCTTCCCCTCCACATTTTTCTTCATGTAAAGTTCTTACTTCAAAGAATGCAATGAATTTATTGAAGACTACATTATCTGTAAGAGAATACAAGCAAACTAATTCATCTATTTTTAAAACCAAATCCTGCTCATAAATTCTGAGATGTTTATGCTGAAATAAGAAAGTAAACAGAAATCTTGTGTTAAGTTTAAAACTCTATTAAACCAGAAGACAGAAAAGGAGATTGAAGGAGGTAATCATGTTAGGCCAGCAAGCAGAGAATTTTAATCTCCCCAAAACACTCAAAAAGTTTTTGGTGAATCTTCTTAATTGCAGTAACTACAAAGAAAAATAGTATGAGTAATCTGTCATATGTCTAATTCTCCTTTCAGAGCTGTGGAGAATTGAGCAAGGTAGAGAGAAAGATACAGTGCCAGGGTTTCATTTTAGACCTCAGAATTAAATACAGAGATCAAGTAGTTGAAAGGAGATGAAAGAAAAAAGAGTTCACATACTTTGTGAATTTAACTTCCTAATACGTAGTTATGTCTAGGCTGCCAAAACAAGACAAGAGCATACTGGGGGAAAATTCAGAAAGACAAAACTACTAACAAATGTGAAGTTATTTTCAAGACTTAGAATAGGATAATTCAAAGAACTGAGAATAAAAGGAAGAGCAAAACTATAAAGCAATTTTTGACAGCCCTCTTTTTAAAAAGTGGCTGAGCAGATTTATCAAAGTGTGTGAATGCTTGATCCTAAGCTGAACTTCCATGAAAACAGAATCATATTCCTTTCTGTTCGTAGGTCAAAGAAATGCTGCCAGAAACAAAGAAAAGGACAAAGAGCACTTTCTGATTTTAAATTAGGCAGTGCTGCACATATATACAAAAGTGTCTCTATGTATCTAGCTAAAATGTGATCGACAAACACAAAGTGTGTTTACACATTTAATTGACTAAAACCAAGAGGCCAAAATCTGAGAAGATCAAAATTAAAACAGTATTGAATAACACAAGTGAAAAGGAGGCTAATTGAAATATACCCTTTTATATAGGGAATGGAGTATGTAAACTTAAACTGCTTTTGCCAATGAACAATATTATCAAGGCTCTGGAAGTAGGATGTACCAGAGATGAAAAGACATAATGATCCTATAATGGCAATGGGTAATTTATTCTGAAAATACACCGAATCGAATACTAGGGCACAGTATAACAAGCCTGTGAATGCCACGCTGAGCCACCCCCACTCTTCTCCACCTGTCCTCTTTCCTCTTGGCCCATCTACAACCCACCAAGGAGAATGAGGCGGTTCCATCACCCTGCAAGCCATACATCGGGGTGGGACATTCTTACACATTCAAATCAGGACAGTCTTGTTACCTTTTCTGCCTGAAATGTCCTACCTCTGCTCCTATAAGCACATAATGGGATTTCTAATGCCTGCAGGAACTGGATGGGACATGCAGCTTCATACAGTGGCTGTGCTGTGAGAAAGCTTGCTTCTCAGCCCTCACGAAGAGAGTGGGAGCTTCTATCTGCCCCACAATAGAAGAGCAGAGGTGCCTGGTCTCATCAACAGTGTTTACTTACATATAAATTGTTGTCCTCGTTTCAGCACTATCCATTCTCAATTTTCACTTGTGATGAGACAATTTTAATACCAATTAATAAACTTAGATTACACTAACACACAAAAAAATCACTTACTAAAAATCAAAAATACTTCTAGAAGTCACCATTATTACTGCTGAAATGAAAAGCAAGAAAGCAGTTTCAGTGCTCTGAGGGGTTTTCCTCTACTATTGTTTTCACAGATATGTACATAAATTGACGCCAACAGTGTTAAGTCTCGACTCTAGATGGCAGCAGCCTCTTGTAGGTTTTGGGTTTCTCATTCTAGTTTCCTGTCTTTGTTCTTTAACCCTCCAAACAATTCTATCCTTCCTTCTCTCCCCCCAAAATAAAGACTTCAGTGCTCCAAGCCGCACAGTTTGGGGAAGACGACTGGAAGGCATTTTCACTACAAGTAATCCAGCCATTCCTGCAGTTAAGTTACCTGGTTCTTCAAAGCATACAAAATAATTGAGGCCTGAAGTGGGAAGAAAGAAGACTTTTCCCCTCCCCCTTCCCTTATCAGTCACCCGGAGAAATGTTGGAAAATAGTGCCTCTTTTCAGGTAACAACAGCTCCTTAGAAAGGAAGGGGGCAAAGGACAGAATAAAAGAAGAGACACAGAAGAAATGGAACAAAAAGGTGCCATTTCATAATGAATTTCATAATGAATTTGAAAAAAGTCTACCTAAAGAATATGGCTTTAAAAGACTGAACAAATTTACAAATCTCTGCCTCTGGACACGGTTTACTGATACTGTGCTGCTGTAGTCTATTAGATGAGCCGAGGCTTTTACGTACTGTAAAACTTAACATATAAGGAAAGCTATTGCCCAAGCAAAACCACCATATCTGAACTTCTCTCCTTTTCCCTCTCCCAGTGTTTGACTTCAGTTTTACCACTCAGCCACCTGTCTTGGCCAATATGTCCTTCTCTCATTCTGTTGCTAGTGTCTTGCCTCCAATGGGTATTAGAAAGGGTACCACACCTCCTCCAGCTCTCTAGTTCTTTGTCATGATCACATCTCCGATACTCACATGAATAAAACTGAAATATAGAAATACCTTAAACAGAGATTTCTACAAGACCATGCATGTGTAATTCCCTAACATTTGTAAACTGCTGCAATTAGAGGCTGATTCTGTGAGCCCTTGAGCTCACGACACTATATTTGGGCAAACAAACCCGGTTCAGCTGGATCAGTCCCCTCTGTGAAATTTCACGTAAATGTGCTTTATTTTTTTTTTTTACTAGACTTTGAGTTCACATCTCCTGTCAGCATTTTGGTGATTCCCATGTGCAGCCATGGTCTTATCTCTACTGATCTGGACATGCAGGGACATCTGAGAGCACTCAGGAAACAGCCTTTTGGAATAGTTACAGCTGAGAGGTACTTAAATGTGGTGCTCTAACATATCAACATGTTATGTTTGGGCTACCTTCTCAATTCATGGACTTAAGTTTTCTGTATAAAAGCCAGAGTTCAGTCCTCTACATACGAATTTGAGGCCCAAAATATCCAAAGGCTGATGAGGCTGAAGTAAAGTGTGGACCTAGTTGCCTTGCTATGAGGCATAAACATGTGTAATGATACAGGCTACAAAATCACGGAAAACTACAAAAAATATTTTCATCCTCACCTTTCCATAAGACACATAGAAATAAGAGAAAAAAGGATTCTGAGAACCAAGGATTTTAGACTAGCAGACTGACGCAAAGTACTGAAAGAAATATATAAACATGCAATAAACAAAAAATACAAAATTTAACTTCTGAATTCATCTCTGACTCAGTTCTACTATAAGATCAGATACAGATCATACACAATTATATGGAGTCTGAATACAGACCAGACCTGTTACTTGACCACCACTACCAATGATACGACCATTACACAACATTTCTCACAGTGTGGTTTTACTAGTCACCTGAAATACTGGGGTTGTTCAGCCTGGAGAAGAGGAGGCTCAGAGGTGACCTGATTGCTGTTTACAACTACTTGCGGGGAGGTTACTGCCAGGTGGGTGTGGACCTCTTCTTTCAGGCTGACCACACCAGAACGAGAGGGCACGGCCTCAAGCTATGCCAGGGGAGGTTTAAACTTAATGTTAGGAAGCGGTTTTTCACAGAGAGAGTAATTGCACATTGGAATGGACTGCCCAGGGAGGTGGTGGAGTCGCCGTTCCTGGAGGTGTTTAAGAGAAGACTGGATGAGGAGCTTAGTGACATGGTCTAGCTAGGGGGTGTAGGGTTGGATGCTCCTGTGGGTCCCTTCTGGATCGGAGTGGCCTGTTAGACTGTGAGGGATCTAGGTTTATGTTTACTACTCTGAGATGTGTGTTCGGTCTCTGTATGGGTGTTAGATGGTGAGTTGGACTAGATGATCCTTGTGGGTCCCTTCCAACTCATAGTATTCTGTGAAATCTGTGAAATCTGTGAAATGATGCAACCACAGGCATCAAATAAAGGCAGCAGTTTTGCTTTCTCCCCTATCGCAAGCCACAGACACCTATAACCCTATGGAGAAGCAGGTTAGGGAGCTAACATGTGTCAGTGCCCTCTCCAGCAAGCTTCACCAGAACTCAGCTGAACTTGGGTACCCATACAAGAGTGGTGATTACCCATAACTAGAACAGGGACCACACTCTGCCCATTAGATTTGTCCATTCATCTGTGCAATTAAGTTAACCCTGCTACTTTTAGAAAATGAATTAATATCGCCAAGTTATGTCACTGCTAAAGAACTCAAATGCTAGGTCAACAAATTAACATTTCCACCCACATAAACTATTGTCACAACACAACTTAAGCTTCCCAGACATAAAGTGTCTTCTAGAAGATCCCGAACACACTATTTCGGCATGAACCCTACTGATGAAAGAAGTCATACCAAGAGAAGAACCTAATTATTTATCCATGGCAATACCTTTAGCTGCTACAGGTGATGCTGAGAAATCATGGCAACTATTTTCACACAGTAGATAAAAAAGATAGAGGTTTGCACAATGTCCTTAAGAGCAGAGAAAAAGGAAAGGAAAAGAAATACTTATTTGTTTTACAAGTTGTTTGACTGCTTAACAAATTGCTTAGTCATTTGTCTACTCATATTTAGAGATTTAAAGACAATGATCTCTCTGCTGTGACAATAAAACTAGTTAATATGAAAAAATATTATCAGTCACAATGTTATGGTGCAATTGGGGGGGAGAGAAGTGTGTTGAAAGGGTCACTTTTCTCATTTCCAAGTATGTAATAGATCTATGTAAGAGATTTCTAATGACTTTGAGTATAATTAAACATGTAAAATCAGTCACAGAATCACAGAATTAACAAGGTTGGAAAAGACCTTTGAGATCATCAAGTCCAATCTATTACTTATCACCATCTCATCATCTAAACCATGTCACTCAGTGCCTCATCGAGCCTACTCTTAAACATCTCCAGGGACAGTGATTTCACCACCTCCTTGGGCAGACCATTCCAATGACAGATCACTCTTTCAGTGAAAAAGTTTTTCCTAATATCCAGCCTAAACCTCCCCTGACAGAGCTTAAGACTGTGTCCTCTTGTTCTGTCTCCAGTAGCCTGAGAGAAAAGGCTGACCCCTGCCTGACTACAACCTCATTTCAGGCAGCTATAGACACCAGTAAGGTCACCTCTGAACCTCCTCTTCTCCAGGCTAAACAGCCCCAGCTCCCTCAGCCACTCCTCAGAGGGCTTGTGCTCCAGCCTCTTGACCATCCTTGTCGCCATTCTCTAGACTCGTTCCACCACCTGGACATCTTTCTTAAACTGAGGGGCCCAGAACTGGACACAGTACTCAAGGTGTGGTCTAACCAGTGCCGAGTACAAGGGAAGGACAAGTTGCCTTGTCCTGCTGGCCACACCATTCCTGATGCAGGCCAGCATGCCATTGGCTTTCTTGGCTGCTTGGGCACACTGCTGACTCATGTTGAGTTTCCTATCCACCAACACTCTCAAATCTTTCTGCCACTCTCCAGCCACTCCATGCACAGTCTATAGCTCTGTATGGGTTTATTGCGACCGCAGTGTAGAACCTAGCATTTGGACTGGTTGAAACTCATCCTATTGGAATCTGCCCATCTCTCCAGTCTGTCCAGGTCCCTCTGCAGGGCCCTCCTACCCTATAACAGATCAACACATGCTCCGAGCTTGGTATCGTCTGCAACCTTACTTATGACATACTCAGTCTCAATGTTGAGACCATCAATGAAGATATTAAACAGGACCGGGCCCAACACTGATCCTTGGGGGACACCACTAGTAACTGGTCACCAGCTGGATGTGACATCATTTACCACCACTCTCTGGGGTCGACCATCCAACCAGTTCCTGACCCAGCAGAGAATGTATTTGTCAGTGTCTAGGGCTGACAGTTTTTCCAGCAGTATACCATGACAGACTGTGTTGAAGGCCTTACTGAAGTCCAGATACACTACAGCCACAGCCTTCCCCTCATCTACCAGGTTAGTTACTTGGTCATAAAAGGAGATCAGGTTGGTCAGGCAAGACATACCCCTTCTAAATCCATGCTGACTGGGCCTGATCTCCTGGTCAGCCTGCAGGTGTTGCATGATTGCACCCAGGATTATCTGATCCATAACTTTACCCGGAAACGAGGTCAGGCTGACAGGTCTGTAATTATCTGGGCCATCCTTCCGGCACTTCTTGTGAATGGGGGTCACATTAGCCAGCTTCCAGTCGTCTGGGACTTCACCTGTACGCCAAGACTGATGGATGGAAATGATGGAAAGCAGCTTAGAGATCTCATCTGCCAGCTCTCTCATCACCCTAGGGTGGATCCCATCAGGTTCCATGGACTTAGGGGGATTCAAGTGGATTAACAGATCTTTAACCACTTCCTCCTGAGCTACAGGGAGACAGTACTGTACCCAGACCCCATCCACCAGTTCAGATGACCAACTGTCCTGTAGACAATCTACCCTACTGCTGAAAACAGAGGCAAAGGAGGCATTAAGTACCTCTGCCTTCTTCTCATCCAATAAGGAGTGGAGGTTGTTAATACCCTTCTTTTTGCCATTGATATATTTGTAAAAACACTTCTTATTGTCCTCACAGAAGTGGCCAACTTAAGTTCTAGCTGGGCTCGCAAATGCCTGATGGAAGTCGGTTATGAAACACATCAAAGAGGACAGTCCATTTACTATTTCAGCCTTCATTTGCCAAGTCATCTGTCAACAAAAATACTGGTTGTTAAGGTCACTGAGACTAGAAGTACCAGGATAATTCTTAACATGACTGGTGAAAGTCTGAAGCTCAGGAAAATCCGTAATGTAAAATACACATTTGCCTTTTTAAACTCATTAAATCAACTTTTTTAAAATTGTAAGAGATACTTATTTGTCTGAAACCACCTGGTTATTGCTGTAGCTCACAGCAACACAGAGAATAGCAGCAAAAGGATGTATTGTCTAAATGCCCAGGTGCACGGGATTAAACAAAATGTAAAAAGACAACAAATTAGTTCCAGAAATACAAGCTAAAGAGATATTTGGAAATAATTGTAACAATTGGTACAGTAATTCTAGTTCTTCCTGGCACTGCAGACATGAGGAGCTCTACAGGGACATGCCAACAGTTCAAGCAATAGAACCACAACAAGCATAATTTTGTCATTGTATTGGGTCTGTCTGAGCCCACAGCAGTCCTCGCAATGCTGTGCCCTGGAAGGGTGTTGATAACACACAAGTGTTTTGACTACAGCCGGGCACACTGCCCCTTCCCCCTAACTGAGGATGAGATTCTGGGAGGGCACACGAGCAGGCCAGCTGACCCAGACTGACCAAAGGGATATTCCATACCATATGACGTCAGTTCAGATATAAAAGCGGAGGAAGGGAGCAAGGGAGGGGGACATTCTTCCCGAGACGCGTAGGGCCCCGCTTCCCTGGATGTGGATACTTCTGCAGATGGGGAAGTAGAGATTAGTTTCTTTTGCTTTGCTTCTGCGCGGGCTTTTGCTTTGCTTAATTTGCGCTATATTAAACTGCCTTATTCCAAACCACCCTTTGTATATCATCTTATTGTCGGGACTGAGCGACCATTCGGGCCCCTGGCATCCAGCCAGGGTAAAACCCGTTACAGTCATACCTAAAAATGAGTTGAACAAGCTATCATCTCATTAGAAGCAAACGGTGAGGCCAGCTGAATGACTAGTATTTCAGCAGTTTTATGCTTTGCAATTCTTTGTGCCATGAGAAATACGTAATTTGTAGTGATGTTCTGAATGTAAAGAGTGACAGAAGAGTTCATGGTAAGCCTATTGCTTTAATTTATCCTAGTCTTAGTAAAAGATTCAAATAATGGCAGATCTAAGATTAATTTGGTTTTAAGAAGAGAATGCAGAGTAAAAAGGCTTCCTGTGAAAATTATTTCAGCCACATCTTTGACAGCTGGCCCACAAGCATGTTACACTGAGAATGGCAAATATGTGAGATAATGAAGGGGAGATAATAGAGCTTTGCATGGCCAAGAATGTATTGATAGGAAGCGATTATTCACTGTTTTTTCTAAGAACTGGGGACTTAAACTGAACTGAGGGAAGAACTTCTTTGTTCATGGTACACATACCTAGAACTCACTGCTACTGCATACTGCAGAGGCCAAAAGCATAAATGAGCTCAAAGGAGGATTAGACAAGTTCACAAAGGGCTGGGCCATATACGGATAGTAAACATTAAGGTCAAGAAATAATCTCAGAGGTTGAGGTTCAGAAACAGATGATTATTTTTTTACGCTATAAAGCAAAAATGGATAGAAGGAGGGGATGTAGGTATTCCAGGGAAAGAACCATTCTACAGTAACCATATTTTTCTGCTCTTTAATAAACACTAGTCAGATTACTGAGTTTGTTTGGACCGACTCAGTAGGAAGGATTTTAGACTTTGGCCAGTTGTTTCTATACACAAACTAGTGAAACATGCCCTTTTGAAACCAGCTCTTGGGCACCAGTTTCAGTGAAGGACTCGCATATCAGAAGGGTAGGTAGGCAGTAGTTCTTATGCCAGCAGGACTACGATGATCTCCGAACGCCACACAGCTTGGGGTGCTCACAAATACATGGCACATGCAGTAAGCGACAGTTCTAAAAAAGGCAGACCAAAGGAAACAGACTCATCAGAAAGGAAAGGTTGAACTTGCAATATGTTGGCTGCTGAGGTTCCTGAAAGCATATTCTAAGCAGCAACAGGTAATCTGAAAGGTTGAGAAGTGGCAGAGATTACAACAGCTAGCTCAACAGATAAAGTCTCCTTGATCTTTTTGTTAATATGGTTAACTACAAAAACACCCCTACTCTCAGAACAGGCTATCTTAGCTACTTTTGCTCATCAAGTCTGATGGTAGAAGTAACAATACCAGGGAAACTACTGTAATTTTCTCCATTGAAATCACTGTAGGGTTTAGTGCTCGTACAACGGTATTTAACCATAATATCATGACACAATGACAGAGCGGGTGGATGGGAAAGGGGAACCCAGAAAAACCATAAAATTGAAAAACCCTCCACAAAACTGGGTGACAAGTACTTTTTATGAAATGAAAATAATTTACATAGCAGTTTTACAGAAAAACATAATTATGCCATTAATCAGCACTGCTGGATAATTGCACTGTACATGGGGCCTGGCTTTTAGGGAAAAATATAAGCTAATAAAGAGAGTCAGATGCTTGGTAATAGTAGGGCTTTGGGGAGATACCAGAGACACAAAGCTAAGTAATTTAAAGCTAAGGAGTACAATGACTATGAAACTGAATTTTTTTAAGTTTACATTAATTCTCCACCCAATTATATATATAACATTAAATCCAAAAGCTAGAGAATTCTCCTCAGCTGCAAACAACCACAGTGACAATGAGAAAACCAAGGGGATGTGATCTTGAACATGACCAGACTCTGAGTGTGTTCTCCCAACTGCTGTGTACATCCTTAATATTCAGAGGTCTATGAGAAAATTAAAGCCAGTTCACACTTCCCTTCAGTTACTGCCGGTTCAAGTAAGGTCTCTCCCTAATACAGTCAACTGCAGTCAATCAATTTTCTTTGCAGTGCCTTTTTGCACCTCTCAAGCACAAGGAGCAGATGGCTCAGCCTGGCTGTCTCACTGCAACACTTGCAAGGGAGAAACCAGTGAAAAGTTAAACAACATTGAATTAACAATGAAAATGAGGACTGGTGTGTAATGAGTGTTTCATTACCTTTGCATGGCAAGCAATTTAGCCCTGATTATTATTGACCTTTGGCTATACAGCATCCAAGTAAAACGTGCTATTCCAGGTATACTGGAAGGGAGACATTTCTGAGTGTACTCATAAATAAACCAGACCATTTCCCTTCCTGTGTTAGAGGTTTATCTTACAGCTGAGTTATCAGCATTGAGCAGTCACTCTCGCTTTGAGCCTGTGCAACCAAAAATACAAGAACTTGAGACAGTATACTTGGCAAATAATTGTTATTATTTCTATAGCACCCAAAAGAGCATTAGGTACTTCATAAAGCAGTTAAAAAGACAAACTATGTGCTATGATGAGCTAATACTCAGTGAAACACTGCAAGTACACAGTGAAGTAAGAAAAAAAGGAGGTGGTGTAATAGGAGAAAGTATACTGGTTACAGGAATAATAAACAGTAATCAATCTAGAGCACATGAGGTGCATGCTGCCGCTTCTTATGCCACACTGAGTTCAGAGGAATCCCTGTGATTAGTTTTGGAAGGAGACAAAAGCAGTAAACCAGCATGAAGAAATAAAGGGGCACAGAGGAAAAAAAAAAGTGAGATTTACCACTGCACTGTTGCAATGGTATATCATTTAGCATGGGGACACAAGTCCAAGGGAAATAAAATGTCTATTCATGAACAATCTGCTGCCACTTCAGGTCTTGCACCACCTTTAAGTATGCACACACACAGTATATGCCTGAGATGCAATGTAGCCCTGCTAGAGCACTTCCTCCCCGTCAGGTGGCTGACAAACTACAGAACAATGCAAAGAGAAATGATGGCTGGCTTAGTTAAAAGGATTGCTGCTAGAAGTATTACTAAATATGCTGATGATTCATAACAGTTTGATCTCATTGCTGTGTGTACTTCTGGTTTGTGAATAGCAGGAACAGCCAGTCAAGGTGATGCTTGCTGCTCTGTAGATCAGCTGCAGCACTTGAATTTCACCAGCAGAACTGATCAAGGCTTCACAGTTCACTTCTCCCAGCAGTCTCCTCTTGCTGTGGAGATGTGCTGTGGTGCATTGAGAAAGTCCAGCACCCTACTGAGGTACATCTAGAAAACTTAAACTTTGTCTATATGAAACCTTTAGCTTTCAAACCACTAGCATGGAGCCCACAAGTAGGAGAAGCAATCTGGCTTCCATGCGTATAGAGCAGAAAGAATTTGACATATAATCTATTTTTCAGAGCATTAAGGCTATCATGCATCTATCTTAAAGCATCTGGCTGCCTCACAAATATGAACATGCAACTAGGGTTTTCAGGGACACATTATCTGACATTATGGTACATGCCAGGGGGCTTAGCCAAGTCTTGAAGATACGTTTTGAAACCGGCTAACCTTCTCAAAGAAGCCTCCCTCCCCACCTCCTGCTACCAAAAGCCGACAACAAAAAACCCAATACACACTGTCATCTAAATGTAATTTTGTTTTCCTTTAAAAAAAAAAAAAAAAAAAAAAAAGCTTTACGAGTTTCCTCTGGAAAAAAATAGCTCTTTGAGGCCATCCTGAGGATTCCTGGAAGTTTTTCATGTGTTCTAAAAATCATGCCTGTGAAGGCCTGTACAGTTATGCCTCCTCACTGCAGACTCCCAGAGAATGCAGAGCCGGCATGCTACTGCTCCAGCTGTTCCCAGTCCTACAGCTCAAGACAGCCCTTCCCAAACAGTTAACTCTCTGCCCAGATAATTTCCACTTGACTTTGCAAGCTACTTCTTATAGAGAAAAGCTTAACTGAATTATCACTTCATTCCAAACTAGTTCCCATACAAACAAGAAAGCCCATGAGCACAACACCAAAATTTATTGAAATGCTTACTTTCCTGCAGTGGTTGACAGAGTGCATACTACTTTACAGCAGCTAATACAATTTTGCCCCTGTTCCTACAAAGGACCAACCACAGTTTCTCCCTAAGAGGGAGTGCATCTCAGCGCTCACACAGCCAGTATTTCTCCAGGACTCTTTATTTCCATTTTTCCTATAACGGCTGCCACAGCTGAGATGTTCTGCACAGATTTTCTGCTCGGTATGGGGGGGCTGGAGAGGGGGCCGTTAATTACACAGCAAGATGGAGCAGGGCCAGGCAGCCCCTCTGGTGCATGTCTCCTCCATGCACAACCCTCTCCCTGCTGCTTTGCAGCTACAAGTATCAACTGTTGATCTTGGCACTTGCCCAAGATGGGGCCTAGCGGAAATGACAGCATCAGCTAGAAATGAGAGCCAGCTCCTATTCCAGCTACCCAAATGAGGGTAGCTGGAATAGGAACAGGTAGCATCTGTTGCTATTGATGATGGCAACATGACCTAGCTGCCACACGTGGGAGCTTAGACGGGGTGGGTTAGAAAGGAATGAAGAAAGGAAGAGTAAATGTTGAAAAAACCCAACCAAAATACCCCCGAAACCCTCCAAACACACTAAAATGTAACTTTTCCCCCCTCCTGTTCTTCACTTTTCATACTCAGCACAGCAAAACGTCAGGAGAGTTTTTCTCCATCTGAAGGAGACCTATCTAACTTGTTTCTGCTCCTTCTGGAGATGTTAGATGTTTCCCACATGAGACAGGTATCCCAAAGGGATACAGTATATCCCTGCTGCATTGCGACCTCTCCATTACGACCCTGAGGATTTGCAAGGAAAATTTCTTGCAATTAAGTTTCACGGATCTGCGAGGTTTCCTGACCGATGCATGTGCAGTGCCTCTGCTTTGCCAGGGGGCGGTGCCAGCTCTCCCTGTGGGGCGGGACGGGGCCGGCCCCCCGGGGAAGGCGTGAATTTTCTCTGGCTCGCCGTGGCGCTTAGACCCCTGTGGCACTGTGCCTTGGTCCCTGACCCAGTCCTGTGTGTCTCTGTGCCCAGTCCCTACAGTGGAAGGGTCACGTTGCAGTATGCCCCATGCGGCCACTGAGACCCAGCGCAGCACCACCACAAGACATGCCATTTCTTGTTTCTCAAAGCCCAGTCAAAGCCTCGGCAGCGCTGCCTCTTCTGAGACCAGTGGGTGTTAAAGGGAAAGAAACCCTGATACCGATGACCCGCATCCGCCATAAGCGGCACAAGGTGTCGCAGTGTTCCAAATTTAAGGTTTTCCAGGCTCCAAGAATGCTGACCAGAGCTCAGGGTCACCCCTTTCCCACTGCAGAGGCAGGGCGAGGTCGCGCAGTGGCAGCAGCTGGGCCAGCACGTGGGGCCAGGCTGGCACGTGGGGCTGGGCCGTGGCGGGCATGAGCACTGGGGACGGGGCAGGGGGGCTGGGGAGGGCAGTGGTACGGGGTTTGGGCTGTGAGCACATGCGGTTGTAGCAGCCCCTCAGAAATGGTTCCCTTTACTCTCCTGTGCTGAGAGACCCCGTG
>WEKX01004227.1:100309-171986 GCA_013390025.1 Pitta sordida | reverse complement strand
GCGGGAGTGGAGCAATGGGCATGGCCTGCCTGCATATTAATGACCTGCTCATCTTTGCGAGTTTGACATTCTGCGAAACCCCTGGCATGACCCGTTCCTTGCAAATGCGGGGGTCTAACTGTACATTCAGGTACATGGCAGAAACAACCTGCCTTTTTCAGGCTGGATCCCCTCTGTAGTGCATGGTGACACACAAAATGTTTCAAGATCTGTGTCAGGAATTTCCTTCTCCCACAACAATTTTCAGCAAAATCTTTTACTTGGTATTTGGGTGAGCTGCAATGTTGTGCAGGAGAAGAATTAAAAACTACTCACCTCTCATTTTGTTCTTTTGGGCAGAAGAAGCAGCCAAGCAACCCAACAGAATCACAGAATCACAGAAAAAGTAACCATCACCAAAAGTATTTAAAAGAGAGGAATGCTAACTTTCAAATGATAAAAATACAAGCTAATTGCACACTGCATTTCCATATATAACTAGTTTCACCTGAGCCCTTAGAATCCATATTCACTGAAAGCAGTAACCATCCTAACATGCAAAATCTCTCAGCAAATTTTTCTGGAATCTTGAGTTGACTGACACCATAAATATATACCCTCTCAAATATCTTAATAGGCTTTAAATGAACTTTTAAGACTTTTTTCTCCAGTAATTTTTAGAAACAGTAACAATAAAAGCAGAGAAAACCTAATTCTGAAAAGGAAGTCTTTTCCTCTCCAAGAGCAATCGTATGGGTCCCCAGAGCTTCCTTCTTCCTGAGAAAACACTTTATGAATAAGCAATGCACAGTCCAATTTCTCAATAAGTTCTGAGCCTTCAAACACCCAGTATTCAGGAGTCCCTGTTAGTTTGGCCTTTTTACTAACACTCTTTGCCTTTCCCTAGTTTCCCAAGCATTCTTTATTCCACTCTTTCTAGCAACTAGGTAGGTAAGCAGAAGCAAAATTCAAGCAGCGGGAGTAAGCTGAGGCTAATTTGCACCTTATGAATTATTCAGGCCTTCCTGGTTCCCGCACCTGCACTGAGGCACAAAGCTTGCAAGAACAGTCATTACTCTTCTCTTGGGTTCGCACAAGCTCGGTTACTGCTCAGATACTTTGTTCTGTAACTAAGGGCTTCAGGTCTTGAATTAGGCAATGGAAATGGGAGTAAAAAAATAAACTCAGGTTGTCAAACCGCCGCTGCTGCCTCAAACCCAGAATAATCATTTAACTCATTCTGAGACAAATGAATTGTAGTGTGTATTGGACTGATGTTAAATTCATCTCATATATGTTAATCCGGATCAGTGCATCAGCAGAAAAAGAAGGAATACGTACAGACATTACTCAGCTGCACTAAACTGCACATTCAAACTTCTCCCTAGCTCAGTGGGGAGTATTTCATGTGCATCAAGTATTTTTCACAGTAACTTGATCATTAAGGCATCCTTGTTCACAGGTACACCACAAATAAATTTTCTCCCTGGAATTCTGGCTAAAAGCAGGGGTGCTAACAGTTTAATACTATTGGAAGAGCCTACATTGTGCTTGCAACAGGGTGGATTTAAAAAGCAAATATGTCTTTTCCGTCTCTATCTACTATTATCTTGGTAAATAGAAGATGACACCTAACTGCTGCTCCAGATATAACCTAAGAATCTAACCATTTAGGAACATTTGCAGAGAGCAGATACAAACCAATTAGCACTACGAACATTTTAAGATGAGAATGTTTTTTAGCTAATATGTTAAGATAAACAGATCTGAAAGTATTATGCAAATTCAAAGCAGCGAATACCATCTTTACTGTACCTCATGTCTGCAGTTGCAATGAATATCTTTGGGTCTTGTCCTTTCTTAACGTTGCTGTTACCAACAAGTTCTCTCATCTCATTAATCCTCAGCAGCTAAGCATCATGCTTTGATTGATTTAGTAAAACAGATCTGTGGTTAACTGATAATGAAACCTCTTTAATCCCCTCTTCCAAAAAAAATGAGTCAAACATGAGTGTTAAGCATTCGGAAAGGTACAGTCCATTCTTATCAAATCTTTGCTTTCCTTCTTTTTATGCCTGAAGAAGTTAATTTATTTTCCTATTGACACAGAATGCATGATTGGTCCTATGCTGCTCTTATCACATTCCTATCCAATAATAAGTACTCTGGCCCTTTTCTTGATGTATTTTAATCGAGCATGTAAACATGTGTTATTCTTTGATGCTCTTTCATTCAGCATCATTAATCCCCAGCATGAAATCAATAGACTTAAAACTTTTAATCATGCCAAAATGCAACATACAAAGCCACAAATTACTTCACTTCATCACACACAGAGACTAGCCTGCAAATTGGAGACTGCACCTTCTTTTTGGCTTGAGAATCAGCAAACCCTAGTCTTTCACTGAAGTAAAACAATCCTTTCTCTTTGCCTTTAGGCAAAAAAAAAAAAAAAGAAAGAAAGAAAAAAGAAGTTGATAAAACAAAACATGGAATTTTCTGTTTGCTCTGTCATCTTTTTTCAACCCCTGAGGTCGCACTGGCCTTACGAGAAACACTTGTTTTACCCGCAACCTCTTGACAATATTCATGTTTAAAAAAAGTTTAAAAACAATTACAGTAACTTGGTTACAGAATGTACTAGAGGTGCAAGATAAGGAAAAAACAGCTCTGTGGTTGTTTATTAGCCCTTTTTAACAGCATATTTAACATACATTGTTTGTCTGAAAAGAATGCATAAGGAATAACAATCACAGGCACTTTATGGAAAAAAAAAAGAAAAAAGATAATTAGCTCAAACTTATACATGATTTCCAAAGCCCCGAGAACACAGAAAGTGACAAGAACTCTTTGATGAGGTAGAAATTGTGGCTGAAATGCAAAAAGTAAGAACAATCAGATCCATCTTTTGACTGGCTAACGGGCAAAACCAGGTTAAGTGGGAAAAGTAATAGTATAGGTAATGGAATAACATCTTTAATTCTACTACATTAAAAAGCACTGAAAGCTTGCCAACTTGAAAGAAGAACATACAGTTTGGAAAGTGAAATACAGGGAGAAGTGCGGATTGGGGGTGCAATCCCTATGTGGGAGTCGCTTGGGAGTTGGACTAGATGAGCTTTGTGAGTCCCTTCCAAATCAGAAAAACCTGTGAACTGGCATGTTGAAACCATGATTTGGGAGGCAGACACCCAAAAGCTTTCCTAGGACCATGACTGCACTCCCACTCACTGTCCCATGAACAGTCCTCTATATCATGTTCCTAAACCCATGAAGGTCTTCACCAGGCTAAGCTGGATCTTCTTCGGGTACTAACCACAAGGCACATATTCATAACTCATTCTGGCAGCTGCCCATTTTCCACTCACAGGCAAAGTCATGTCCAAACTTTGTCCATGTGTTGTAAAGAAGCCCCAGAAGGCAGGCAGAGTTCTGATGGTAGCAGCACCAGCAAGGTGTTATGTTCACAGGTCATTCCGAGTTGGAAGAGACCCATAGGATCATCTAGTCCAACTCCCAAGTGAACACCCACCCAGGGATCGAACCCACAAGCGTCAAACCACAAGCACCCTGCAGTCAGGTAATTCACCCAGAGAGGAGCATCACCTCAGGGCTAATCTGGCTATAAGGATGCAGAGAGCTCTGTGTCAGTGTTCATGGAAGTGAGGCTATTCTGCAACCACGAATGCAAGAACCATGAGGCTAAAAGGTTGGGAAGAAAAGGGGAGTCTTGGCTGCATAATAGAAATCTGGATACTCAGCTCTCAGAGGGGAACAGTGAAAGCTCTGTTTCAGTATCCACAGCTGTTTCTAGTCTGATGTTGTTCCAGGAAATGGAGCCTACAGTCCCAGTCCTGTCCACTCCCAGGTAGGATATGGGTTCTCCTCATCCACTCCCCTTCCCATCCTATGACTTCTGTGCTCCTGTCTATACAATGCCCATATTCAGCAAGAAAGGAGATGAGACCCTCCACCACTCCCCAAGTATCTCATCTGATTAGGCCCGCACCAAGGATCCCAATGATTAAAACAACCCTGGGATGCTTGTGCTGAGATCCTACACCTCGGGTCTCCCCCTTTTTTTGATGAGCCAGTTAATGAAGCTTATCTGCAAAGGGGGCAACATTGCTATTGCTGCTCCCAGCTTGTTTGTAAAAAAAATTATCTCTGCTCCACTATCATCCCAAAAGGGCTATGAAGATTATCTGGAAATTATGAGGAAAACTGATGCTTTTATTTCCTATTGGTTCCTTATATAGTCCATAATGACTTATCTAATGTAAATGAGCTGTATTCTCATAGAAGCACTCAGGTTCCCTAGGACATCAGCAAAGTATACACCTAAACTAGGTGTATATAGCATAGGGGTTCCTTTTTGGTTACCCCTCAGACATGTAATTCTCTCCAGTGACTATAATGAGAAATTCAAGTGCTTTTCCTCAGAGGTCAGATCAACCTGCAAAGCTTAACTTTAACATACAGCTGGAAGTTTGTGTTCACAGTGAGGCACAAGTGCTACTTGCTCAAGCATTAAAGACATTTTTTGTGTGTAACAGAGATACCAGTGTAGCACAACATAGTCTCAATACAGTTGAGAGAGGGAATGAAAAATTCATAGCAGTTATGACTAATCTGCACTTTACTGTAAGTATCCAGAGTCTTAGTGACCTCCTGATTTTGCAGTTTTTCTCACTCAAAGTAATGTTTATGCACTGAACTGCATAAAGGAAAAGATGTAGATTAGGGAATTACTTCAAATGTTTTGGCTTTCCTAGATGCATTAATTTTTCATTACCTCATTTATTAAAAAACCCACAACAAACCAACAAAAAACCCCCAATAAAAAACCTGAGGTAAAACTAAAATATGAAATGAGTACATTCCAAACCAGGCAAAGAGCAGATCAAGCATTTTTTTCTGGCAGTGCTCTTAATTATTACCAGCAAATTCTGATTTATTATCATCATCATCATCATCATTACTCTTTATCACTTTCTTAAAAAATGATCCAGATTGTCCCTGCAAATGTGGGGCTTTTTTCTGTTTGACACATGCTAGATTCCCTTTTGGCTGAAAGCAATAAAATTTTAGACATAAAAAATGTATTTTTTAAAGCTTGTGCTCTGTAGTTAATAATTTGGTCCTGGCAATGAATTACAAGTACAGAGTTGTAACACTCTTAATAACTGAATGGGAATTCTAACAAGTGAAGCAGTATACTCTGCAATGCTTATTTTCTTTTTGAACTGGTGACAAATGAGAACAACTGCTTCAAATTAGTCTTACAAATGACAGGAATAAAACAGAACACGACAAATGTTTGTCTTTGAATAGTGAAGAGTCAAAGCAAACTAAGGTGAAAATGCTGTCCGGCAGGGTTATTCAGATCAGGAAAGCCATCCAGCTCCATAGCAGCTTGACCTGAACCTAGCCCTAGAGGCAGTGCTACAGCTGCCAGCTAGACAGCTAGCCAAGGAGCTAGCAGAGGTGCAAACCAAGAAGCCAGCCATGAATTCACATGCCAATGGACGAAAGCTATATTCGAGAATTGGGCATCTGGATTCTCCAGCTGCCAAACCTTTCCCATCTGGCTGAGCCTGCGGACAAGGTGTTAAAAAGAACAGGGGTAAATTATGCAAGAGCAAAAGTAATACTGTTTGTGAGACACCAAGGATGAAGAGGCACGTTGTGTCGGCCAACACATGAAACTCACACAAATTATCACTTTGTCCCCAGTGAAATGGTGGATCAGGGGAGGCAGTATGGACAGTGCTGAGGTCATTAACAGTTACATGTGCGTGAATTGAAGCAGCAGTCCTAGCCTGTGGCCAGCCACAGAGATCAGCAGATGTAGAAGATTTGTGTGGAATTGGTTTTGAGTAAAACTAAACAGCTTTTAGTAGATTTCATGAACCCAATTAAAAACAGACAAACAAAAACCAAACAAAAAAGTGAAAAAAGCCTACAAAAACATTGCTTCAACACTTTGTGATCCATTCTGTTTCCCCACCATCACAAAGAAATTCAAGTATTTAAGAATGCTTCTGCACTTTCATACCATACTTTTGAGTGTAATTTTATGGAAGGATAATTCCTTGCAATTTTGTGCAAAAAAACAGCTTTAGCAATGCAAAACTGGAAAATCCCAAACCCAGGTAGGCATGAAACTTCATTCAAATGAAATATATCCACTCATATAGCTGCATTTTATTGTAGCCAAATTCACCTTTGACAAGTAGTTACTGTTTCTAAACTGCAACAGCAAGGTACCCCAAGAAGTGTGACCAGCTGTGAGGACTTTAGACTGAATGTTAGGAAGAGGTTTTCACAGAGAGAGTGATCGCTCATTGGAATGGACTGCCCAGGGAGGTGGTGGAGTTGCCGTCCCTGGAAGTGTTTAAGAAAAGACTGGATGAGGAGCTTAGTGACATGGTCTAGCTGGGGGGTGTAGGGCTGGATGGTCCAGTGGGTCTCTCCTGGCTCAGACTGGACTGTGCGTCTGTGAGGGATCTAGGTTTATGTTCACCACTCTGGGGTGTGCGTTTGGTCTCTGTAGGGGTGTTAGATGGTGAGTTGGACTAGATGATCCTTGTGGGTCCCTTCCAACTCATAGTATTCTGTGATTCTGTGATTCTGTGACTTACTTCTGGCAGTGACAGCAGATTCAAATGCACCATAAGAATTCATACTTTCAAATAATATACTGATTTAAAATATTAATCTCACTAGTCTTTTCTACTTTTCACTCTACAGATAGGTCTACATGGCCTAAATGACGTTTGACAGATATGACTTTCTTAATCAATTTGATCCTTTATTTTAAAAAGACATAAAAATCCTATAGCCCTCTTCCAAATTTCTGGTTCTATTAAAATCTACTTGCCTTGCCAAATATTACCTTTCAGTCTGATCTCACACCAGTCAGAACACACTAACTTTCAGCAGTTTAAAATTGCTATGAGATGACTTATACCATCTCCATCTACATTTAACCATGCATGTTTTTCAGAGGGCCTCATTAGCAGGATCTCATATGCATTACTATGGTATGTATAAACTCTACACATAAATTCATGGGCAATTTTTAGGCAAATATTGACAAGTATTAAAAAGAAGCGAAAAATAAACAACATAAACTTTTCTTGAAAATGCTTCCTGTAGAATACAAGCTAATACAATTGGTGATTACACAGAATGTTACAGTTAATTTCAGCTAAGTAAGCTCACATTAAAAACTGTATCTGAAATAAACATACATTTCAGAAACACAACATTTTGGGAGACCAGCTGGCTCTTCAGAATAATTTTTGAAGTTCCACTGATAATTCCAAACAGATCAAAGAAAATTCTAAGGATTTTTAAATGTATCATTTCAATTTCATAGCCAAGGAAATCTTAAAAGCTTTGTATTTGCTTTAACAGAGATATTGCATCTGCTGCTACTTTGAAAACGTTTGAGTAATAAGATCCTGCAAAATTTAATATAAATATATCAGTTGTAATGTAATTAACTGCAAATTGGAGATAGAAGTAGATTTGAGGAACGATTCTTGTATCTGACTACTCATTAGCAATTTGAAAGTGTAATTGCTCTTATATGTGCCTTCCTCCTAATTTTATTACGAAGCTTATCTGTACTTATAAATATGTAGAATTTGATTTATTCTGCAACTTATTGGCTTATATTGAATGAGTGACATTTGTTTTCCTTCTATACTCCACAGACAGGCATGCACATTACTAGGAGTAAAGCAGTGAGTTGATGGGTTTACACTTGTCGCACAATAAACGTGATTCCAAAGGAATCTTCTGAGGGACCCACAAAACAAACAAAAGAAAGCAGGAGGACAAAACAAGCAAACAAGCCCACTGAGCGGACATTTCACTGCACACTATTTTAAACCCCAGTAAAACAACACCAATGAATCCAATAGAAACAGGAAACTCTGCTTTGGTACATCCCTGTTGTTGTAAAACATCATTTCTACTTGAGCAAGTGGGGTGAACCTCAGTGCCCTTACAGCATCACAACACTTGCTGACACCTCCCAGTCACCCCCACATTGGATCGACATACAAACTCCGCACCCTGAAGCAGGGCATCTACTAGGCACATTACACAGTAAGGTTTTAAAATTGTGCACTCCTCGAAATAAAAGCAAGGGGACATTTGCAAAGAGCACTTCTTACATTTTACAGCTTTTCCTGAAGACTGTTTCGTGGTAACAGGCAATGAACCATGATAACATGAGTTACATTGATTCACATTAACTTTGTTCCTCAATTCCAGTAGACTATTTCCAACATTTCTGAACTACATTATCAAACATCAGACAAGATAGTTTTTTTCTATTCTTGTATTTCAGACATTTGGATCTGGGGGGAAAAACAAAAAATGCAGCTTTTCCCATCACCCTCCCAGCCCTAAAATACAAAAAGCAATTGAAAACCTCAACTTTGGACCTTGCCTAGCCCCACATATCCCCCAGTCATGACATAAAGAAGGTAAGAAACCTGAAAAGCACTGCTACTAGACTTTGTCAATAAAACACAACATTATATAATACACAATAAAATGCTTCATACCTGGAGTTGAAAAAACGAAAAGGGTTAACAGCTGACCTGGCACAGCCCCACATGCTCTCTCTGGAAATTGAACACAGACAATTAGGAATTTTAAGTTACCCCAAACAATCGAAGGGGATTTAGACAAGCTTGAGGAACACTTACTGCAAAGTAAGGCACATAGCCTTGGTGTGGGATTTTCTTGAGGATTTTCCCATTCACTCAAAACTCTTCTCAAACTGAACTGCTCTGTAGAGACCCCAACTAATAATAAGCAAGTCGTTAGTAGTTCTGTGATTAATTTGGATGGGAGCAGAGTCAAAGCTTACGGGCCCAGATGTCACTCAGTGTTAATTCTGGATCATGATGGATCATATTTTTATTAAAAAATAATCAGTGACCAAAAAGAAACATTAACAAGAATCTATAACAGACATTACACTAAGATGAAATAGAGGCTGGAGTGAATGTCTGCTAGCAGAATTCTGCCACATGAGTAACATTATTCCCAACATATCACTGAAAAAACATAGGCTTTAATGCTTTTTACTTAAAACTGAGACTCCAGGGAAAATATATAATCTTCTAGAATGCTACACACATCTACAGTGTCATAGCTGTATAAACTCCTGTGTTGGTTGAGATTTGGACGACGTGGAATATTCCTTTTCACTGACAAATTCTGATCTATTGCACGTGTTCAAACAAGAAGCATCATATAGCTAGTTTACGGAAAAAGTTCCACCATGTTAGGAAAAAAAATCAAAGAAAAACCCCTAGAAAATCAAGAACATGAATAACCCTCTCAGTTCTTCCCTATTGGTTGCATGACCTAGATATTAGGGTAGTGTGTTATAGGTAGGATGGTGTGTTGGTAGCAGGATGGCAACAGGTTAGGTAACAGGTTTGGCTAGGTTAGGTAATAGGTGATAGGTTGGACTCAATGATCTCTAAGGTCTTTTCCAACCTTACTGATTCTGTGATTCTGTGATTCTGTGATTCTGACCTCAAAAGTACTATGGAATAGTCTGAGGCCAATGCCCAAGAAACTAGCAAAAATATTAGAATAACAATATGAATCATAAAGTTCTAACACCTTAGCAGTTGAATGCATTAGCACTGAAAATGTTTTGGATCTTTTACAGTAATGCTCAAATAAAATGGCCAGGTTGGAATAATAATTGCTAAAATGAAAAGGAAATTTTCAAAGCAACGTATCTTAATTTACATTACTGCACTCTCCACTGGCTGTTGGAAACCTAAAAATAATATATTTTCTCTCAAGATTTTGCACTATGTATTTTGAAACTCAGATTTTCTTGCTTCAAGTGTATAGTAAATACTTGCTTTCTTTACAGTTTTGCCGTTTGTTAGAAGTTAAAGTTCTGGTAACATCAGAAATATGCTATGTAGATGACTAAATGATGTTAAAAATTTTTGAAGTCTAAGTTACAGTTGGCCCCTTTCCACTTCGTGCCCCCCCATATTGCAGCTTCACATCTTGGCGCCATGATTTTTCAGCGATGAAGGAGGCCCCTTTTCGCAACTGCGCATGCGCGACCTGGCACACATGAATATTCAATTAGACAGCGATGAATATTCAAATCAACCCTTACGCCGTGTTGCATGGACCACATGTGCACTGCTCTGCTCGCAGCGAGCCACGCTGGCCCTGCTCTGCCCCTCCGCTTGGGGCTGCCCTGGCCCACTCCCACCCCCCCCCTTCCTCTTGGCTCTGCTCTGGGCCACCCCAGCTCCCACCCCTCCCAATGGGGTCACTCGGGGCTACGGGGATGGCAGTGCGGGCAGCTCCCCACACCAGTGTTCCTGGCCAAGCAGAAAAGGGTTTTTTCCTGGCATGGGGTGGCTGCAGGCACCAGGAAGTGCTGACACAAACACCAGTACACAGCAAGGCAGTGCCAAAACAGCGCCAGGGGGCCGGGGGGATGTGTGAGGGTTTGGGGCAAATTTGCATATTAATGAGCTACCATTCAATGCAGAAGGCCGGCTTCGCGGGACCCAAGTAAGACCGCGGTATCGTAGTGTAGGAGACCCGACTGTATTAGCTCTACCATTGCCTGACACTGGAGGGTTTTTTCCTACGCTCTTTTTTCCCTCTCCATGTAAAGTCTCTTCCTTCTAGGAAACACACCTCAGGTATCTGTCCCACAGTAACACAGAATATGCTGAGCTGGAAGGGTTCCAAAAGGATCATCGAGTACAACTCCTGGTCCTTCAAAGGACCATTCCAAGAGTCCTGTGCCCAAAAGTATCATCCAAATACTCCTTGAACTCTGTCAGGCTTGATGTTGTGACCAATCCCCTGGAGAGACTGTTCCAGTACCCAACCACCCTTCTGGGTGAAGCAGCTTTTTCTAATATCCAACCTAAACCTTCCCTGACACAACTTCAAGTCTTTTATTCCGTCAGGCCACCAGAGAGAACAGATCAGTGCCTGCCCCTCTTCTTCCCCTCACGAGGAAGTTGTAGACTGCAATGAAGTCTCCCTTTAGTCTCCTCCAGGCTGAATAGACCAAGTGACCTCTGGTACAGATTTTATTTCACAACTGTGTCAATACCTAATCAAAGAGCACTGAGACAAAATCTTCCCTGCCACATCAGCCCTTAACTGAAAGCTATATGCACTGGAAAAATGGTAACTAGAAACCAAAACACTGACTGTTTTCTTCCAGGTAAAATAATTTATAATAATCTCTGTGTCTCACTGGAAAATTATTTATTCCTAAAGCTGATATAAATAGCAATATATTACCCAGAAGTCATAACTCTACATTGTGTACACTTCTTTTCATAAAGGTCCCTTTTGAACAACTAAGCAATAGGGCAGACAAAAATACACTTGTTGAAGTAAACTATTTTCGTGCTGAATTTTTGACAGTAGGAAATCTAGGCGACAACTAAAATTCTGCTTAGAACCTAGAGTATTCATGCACTGAAGGAAAAGACACCAAGACATCATCCAACCAACCTCACAGACACCTAAAACTTATTATGTTCCTCTCTGGCCTGAAAGGCAAAGGGTTGTGGCCTCCCATTCAGTCTCTGCTCTGACACAGAAATGATTAGGAGAAACACCCAATCCTTGCCTGTGGGGCTTGAAGCTTACCCATGTTATGAAAATGGCTAAAACACAGCTAACAACATGTCATCAGCATAAAAAGGCATCTGTAACAAGTCACTTCCCAATCCAAAATACAAATGTAAGAGGAAAAATAAGGGATAAAGGACCACTCCTGGACATCTTTTGCATACAAATGTAGGTACCTAGCAGCCTGAGTTAGTGCTCTAACCACTAGTTTTTATGCCATAGGTGAGTGGCTGCACCACTGCTGCTGCAGGCTGTTGCATTTTTTAACAGAGTGATGGCTGGTAGGAAGAGAAGAGCATGCTCTGGGTACTACAGCAGATAGAAATAGGTAAGCTCACACCAAAGTACTTATGTCTTAATTTCCACAATAGGAAAGTTGGGAACATGGTGACTTCTATGTCCATCTGACAGCACTGTGTGTCCCTGATTTATCATGTATTTCCTTGTTTTCTGCCTGCCTCAGTTTTTTTATTTCCTTGCACCACTGTATTCTATGGCAATTCGGTGTATCTCAGAAGGATAAATAAAGAAAAACATGACCCAAAACTTCATCCTTGATGCATCTTTTGTCACAGCTTTAATGATGGAGGTGTACAGTTTGATACTGAAACCTGTGACTATCATTACTTGAGGATTAGATGTTATAGTATCAGCCATTGTGCTACTTTACTCCTTGTTTCAGCCTTTATTTCTTTTCATTTTGTCTAGAGTAACTTCATATGTGTGGCTTTAAGCTCACAATATCCTTTCCATCATGTATTTGAAACAGTAATGTTCATGTCCTAAGTCACAAACACATGGACAATGACACCTCCTTGGCACACAGGCACAACACAAAAAAGACTTCTATATCCATCATCCAGGAATTTCACTTTTCTTCTATTTTCAGCCCCAAAAGAACTTGCTGTGAGAAATCAGGTTGTACTGGAGTCTCTTCTAGTCAAAGAGGATTAACTAAACAGATGGCAACTTAGCACAATCTTTTCCCATTATGTAGGAAAAAAAGAAAACAACAGAAAGTAATGAGTTGGCTATTTTTGTTTTTAATTTTAATCCCTGTATTTACATGCTCATTCAATTATGCCTTGTTGAACAGTGTTCCCCTCTTAATAGTCCCTCCTTTGCATGCAGTTTACATAACCGTGACCTACACAACTTTTGTGGTTTTGCATGCATTGATCTAAATACTCAGGGCAATTTTCCCATAAATCAGTATAAGCATTGCTATTAAGATTTAATTGTGCTGCATATTTGTCTGTCACAAAATCACAGAACTGCCTTATGGAAGGAGAAAGATAAAAACTTATCTGATCTAGATAATGAAACAAGAAGTAATTTTGGCTCAAGTGACAGTAGAGGACAATGCTCTTTCTTATCAGTAAGTCAAAGTAGCAATTCACTGAGGTAGTTTTATTGTGGCTTTTTCTGGCAGTGTTCTGCTATCTAATCCACACCTATGAGTATTTGCCACAGCTCTGAATTTCTAAAAGCACACAGCTCTGACCCTGCTTTTTGTGCTGATTTAGAAAGAAAACCATATAAAGCTGAATAATGAATCACTGGAGGAACAGATACCAAATACGTGTACAAGTTGTTAACCAGGTAGCAGTAATTCATAATGTTACTTATAATTCATTTATCAGTGTCATGCTCTTCCAGCAATTACACAACGCCTGCCTCCCTATCCATAAAATGCATTTCACATATCTAACAACTAATGACTCAAACTTCACTCTGGAGCAACACATTGCAGTGGATTAAGCACGGGAGTAGGAGGCAGACGTTCCTGATCCCAGTTCGTTCTCTGCTTTGCGGCACGGCCTTGAGCAGTCACTAACCTGTGGATAATCATAACACTCGAACACACAGGAGACCTGTACAATTTAATTAGTTAATGTTTGCAAAGCAGTCCAAAGATAAAAAATGCTATATGAATGATAATCACATGCTATTGTTTTGTGGCATTTTATCCCAAAGAAAATTTGTGTAAACATGTTTAAAAATGTTGCATTCCAATAATGCCAAATTTTGATAACTGCCTTTAAATGACTGGCACTTCTTAGACTAATATTTAAATTAGTTAACAAATTTAATTTATTTTTTAAAAGACACTTATATGTGAATTCAATATGTAAACACTGAACTGAAGCTGGGAAACAAGATCTTTGCAAGTTTGATTGTGATGGATAAAGGAAATGAAAGAGTCATACAGCAGGTATCAATGAACCAATACATTTTATAAGTAACGCTCTCACTGTACTATACTGCTCCTCAAAATAGACTAAGTATTGAATTACTTTTTTTTCTTTTTAGCATCCAGACTTCTGTTATAGTTTCAGGATTAATCATCAGACAAAACAAAATTAATGATAAAACTCCTCTGGACTTTAAGAGGACCCAGATCCCTTAGCTCTTTCATCTTATGCATTTGATTAAACTATTTCTCTCAAAAGAAAAATACCACTTCTAGCAGTGGTCTAGCCCTTCAAAGTGATTTAAGAGAACAGAACAGACATCCTTATGGCAATGTGTCTTTGCACTAGAATCATATACTCAACAGTCACTGAAACTAGCTCTTACAGGGGAGATAGGAAAACATAATTTTCTGGTTAGATAAAAGCACTTTTTTTTCAAAGCAGCTTTTTCCAGGGAACAATTTGACAATACCTCTCTCTCCTGATACACGGCCACTTAAGCAATACAGTCCTTTCAAAGCAGGCAGAGATGTTAATTTCTTTGTAGAAGATGCTTTTGATTTACAGTTGGCATGCACCTAGCCCTTGTTCTTAATGATCACTGGATGATGGGAAATCTGTTATCCTGGCAAAACGCTCTGGGACATACACAGGAAGACCTTCACACCAAAAATCCTAGCTCTTGAGTAGAAGTCTTTAATACAGTTTTAGGGACATTCATTTTTATACACAAAGAGACTTTCTGAGAATTCATATCATGCTAGGAAGAAGTTTGTAAAATGCCATATAAACACACTGTAAAAGGAGTCAGTACTTCTCTAGTGAACTGCATGTAAATAGGAGAAATGACCCCTATGGTAGTTGTATCAGGGCAAAGTTTGGATGTACTATCTTAGTTTCTTCTAAGTCACAGACTTCCAGCATGGTCTTAGAAAATAACACAGAGGGGTTTCTTGATATATAACTTCAGCAATGTTAAGTCTTATCAATCTCCCAAAACCACTTGTCTAGGTTTCTTCATGGCAGCTGGGTAAGACAGACAGCTCCCAAAGGTAGATGATCACAGCGGATTAAATTTTCGGAGTATGCACGTATCTCCACCTAGGAAATTCAAAATACTTGAGCCTAACTTTTAGATAGATTGCATCAGGAGAAATGAACCTTGCTGCAGGGTTATGTCCAAACTGGACAATCCAGCATCGCCCAGAGGTTGCCTGAGCTTGAGACACAGCACACGTCTGCCAGCTCAACACTGCACCATAGTCATTAGCCAGCTTCCAACCCAGCAATATAATTCTCTTGTTTTCTGCCCCAGGATAATTATTTGAGACTCCTGACAAAAAATTAACAGAACTAGAACAGAAACATCCCTGAAATAATGACATGGTGGGGTCATTGACCATAATACAGATGACTCCTTGCCTCACTTACATCTCTGCATACTTCTCTCTCTCTGAATGTTTATTAAGTCAGTTCAGGTTGTAGAGTGACTCTGGAGGAGACCAAGGAGAAGTCCCAGCCCGTGAAGAGGTGGGAGGCCCATGAACAGTTCTTGCTGAGTGTGTGGTCCAATCTTCCTCCAAGAGCATTGCAGCAACTATGCAATCTTCTGCTCTAGTCTTATTGCAAAGGAAAAATAAATCCCAGGGTTGAGAATTCTTCACGAGAAAAGTAAAATAGAAATTGATGTATGTATTTCCACAATTTCACTTCAGGCCAACGAGCAATCTCCAATGAAAAAATGACTTATTGAGGAATTCTGGACCAGCATTAGTCAAATCTTCATCTGTAAAATCAGCATCCAATTGTGTGCCAGTTTTAAAATGAGCATTTATTCGTGGAGGGTGGATATATCAGAGGAGAGAAAAGCTAAGTTCACACAAGTACTGCCAAAACCTCACTTAAGTTTCTTGGAGACTCAGGACAAAGTATTTTGTCTGCAAGTGGAAGAAAAAATTGAGGTGAAAGTTCCCTATAATGAATAGCACAATAGTAATGATTGCAGCTGAAGCAGGAAAACAAACTCTATCAGTGTAGAAAATGATGAAAAGACAGATACAAACTTGAAAAGAGAAAAAAATAAACCACAAAAGTTGATTTACATTTAAGAAATCAGGGAGAAAAAAGAGATCTAAGGAGAAAAATTAAGATCTGAAAAACACGTATTAAGAAAGTACATTGGTACAGGTGCTATGTTGTCTGTCTGCTGTGGAATTTCTTTTTCACTAGTCCAGTATTCAAAACTAACTCCTGCTGTATTGCAGTAATAGAAGCCACAAATTTAAAATTAAAGTAAGATGATCATGTTAGCATCAATCATATAAAACATCCAAAGAGAATGACAGTGGGGTCAAAGTCCCCAATCCCATTTTCATACAAGCACTCAGAGGCACCCAGCTTGGAGTAAAAAAGTTCACATTAAAGGTCACAATGGTCACACATGATAAACAAACCACATTTTTCTGGATTAACTGCAGCTACAACTACAAGTAGTCAGGATTTCCTCTCTGAATTTTCTGTCTCTCCCTTACCCTAGAAAAACAATTAGCTACCTGAATCATCAACAGTTTATATGCACAGTTTTTCTCTTCCTTGACATTTGCAAGAAAAAATGTTTTCATCAATGGAGTTCCCTCCACCTACAACACTTAAGGAGAAAGACGACAAGAGAGAAAGAGGAATTTCTGGATCTCTGGACTTTTACCAATATACTGATCAAAAGTTCACGCTAAAGATCACCCTCTGCATCTCCTGCTTTTGTCCTCAGTCTCTGTAAATTGTGCATATTCAGGGAGAGAGAGCTGCATGCTGTAAAATAATGTATTTTGCCACACATGTGTGCAGGGAAATAAGGAGATGAATGCCCCGTTCAGGGTTCACATTACTGTTCATCATGGAGATGGCTCCTGAGACCCACTGCATCACAGCTGCCTAGGGATGGACGGGGAACAGCATGTTGCCTCTGTGGGGGACCCTTAAGAGGTTTAACTGGTCTTCTAGGCATTGACTAATGCCTTCTCCTCCCTTGGCTTCATAAAGATTTCTAGAGCATATCTGAGATTTGACCCTGAATATATGACGCTATTCTTGCTGTGTAATTAGCACCAGTGATGTCAGGCGTACAGAGGAAAATCTGCTCTTTGTTAGAGAGCTACATGTCAAAATGAGTTTCTAAAACATGCCACAAAAAGGATGAAATCCTGCTTACAATACAAAGCCCACTGACATCTCCATACTGTTGCAATATTTATTATCAACCAGAGCATATTATCTGAGATTAATAAATTATTCTAAGTCCATATTTCATAAGGCATAACAACTGCCATAAAGCAGCACTGTCACATGAAGAAATTTCACCAAAGTACCCCGCTGGAAATAATAACTTTGTTTATCTATAATTTTACATTATTGATTGTGTTTGTTGAACTGAAGGAGAACTATGAAGTTATTCCAAAAGAACAACTGAGAGAGAAGTCTGGAAGCTCAGCCAATATAAAGCTAGGACCAAGGATGCAATCACCCTGAGAATAAATTGCCACAGTTGGTTATTTTACAAATATGTAAGCAAATTACATTCTGTTTGTGTAAATAAGAACTAATGTAAACATGTGGCTCTTAGTGTTTCACTGTCACCATTTTTACTGCTAAGAATTTTGTCTTCAACAGGACGTGAAAAGTAAAGCTTTCATATAGGCATTCTAAACTGTCCTGTGAGGAACCCACATAAGCACGATTTCCAAGACAAAGAGCTTAAAAATGTCTGTACTAAAACAAGTTTCTCCCCCAAAACTGACTAGCTGATTTCCTTCCGCTTGTGGTAGAAACCTTGGCATTGCTCACTCCACCCGACAGACTTAGATCCAAGAGATAACGCTGGAGCATACAGAATTATCCTGTCACTCCCAGTTTCTTGTACATTGGCTCCCCAGTCAGGCATTGTGGATTGCCATATCCTCACCTCACACCAGAGACCTGCAGTGCTGACCTGTGTCCCAGGCAGCTCTCTGCACTGCATGCAGTAAGCAGAGAGGAATGGGTGCTCACAGGCTGGAGTCTCTCTCCCTAAATTAGACAGCTAGAATAGGTCAAAAGAATTACTGTATGAAGATGCCAACTGCTATTGGGACCATATGCAGGAAGGTGAGGTAACTAGCTTGGATGCAGATACCTACATGGGTGAGATGAATCTTGAATGCCCCAGACAGCATCCAGGGAAAGCCAAGAGGCACAGAAAGGCAAGGAACCAAGGCAACTCCTCACAGCCCCACACATTACATGAGGGGCTCCACAGGATCAACTCAAAGGAAATGCCCACCACAGGATACTGAAATTCCCACAGGGTTTGAAATCCCTTACTCCTCCTGGACAACACGTAGCAATAGGCAAATATATATATATATATATACATACAAATATGTAATGATAATTCTTATGCAGAATAATTTAAAAAATGTCTGAAAACCAACCAGGAAAAGGTCAACTGTTGTCTTGCACCTGCTACTAGCACCTACAAACGAGGCTTAGTACTGAGTTTAACAAAGCCAAGATTACTCAAGAGCAACTGCTACTGAAGGAAAGGATGCTGCCATCCCCTTGGAAGTGCCATGCTGTACTTCTCAGCCAGTATATGCAAGAAATTATTTTTTTATTATTAACTGTGCAACTATTCACAAGAGACTATTCTTTTCTCACTCAGAAAAGAACACACTCTGTGGGATAGTAATTTAGACTCACAGGCCAGCCTGCCTCACTTAGGCACTAAGCTTTGACCTACACTTTACTCAGTACTGAAGCAGTACTTCTGTGCACGTCCCTATGCTGCCCAGTTATTCAGCAGAACAGTAGGTGCCTTTCCTTGTCCTCAGAGGAAATTCCTGTCTGCTAAGTTTAGATGCTGAAATTGAGCACACAGGAATTCCCTTTGGAAGGCCTCAAAGGCACTTTCCTCTCTGCAACAAAGGTATGTAGAATGTGTGCTTCTTTTTCAGTGGGCTCCTTTGCTAAACATCTAATATTAAGGTACATATCAGATGCCTAAAATCAGAATAGAGCCTGTTTGTAGGGCACAATATTGCAGACAAAGAAAGAAATGGATTGACTGGAGTCAGCATAACGTGCCAACATTCCTTTTCACTCAGCAGCTGTGTGTGTGGCATCTGTGACTAGGAATGAAGTAAAGATGACAAATTGCAGATCACAGTCAAATTAGATTTTCCTAATGGGGCTTTTGAAATAAACTAACAGATTACTGTTCAAATAAAACCCATAACAAGGACGAGTTCATGTTATATTATTAAATTTCTGAATGTAATTCTTAAGCTCCGGAGCCAGCCAAGTAATACTCAACAGATTTACCTCCACAAATTGTGGAATGCATTGTAGGAAAGGTAAAGAGCTATTCATGGTTTGACCAATTCTCTAAGTGTTCCAGCAATATCCATCACAGAGAACAGTGCCTGCCCGCCAGTCATATACATATTATTTGCTAGTGCTCCATGCTTCCTTTTTTCATTAATTAGAAAGAACTATTTAGTGTAAAATCATGACAGGTTGTTTCATTTTTCTGACTTACTATGTGTGCTAAAATTCGAGAAAAAAATACTCAGCACTGCAGGGCCTAGTGTCGTAACTAGCAAATTCAAAATAGATACAGAGCCTGTCTATCAAGCAATAGTGTCACTGGCAAAGAAGCCTTGCCTTCTTTTGTAATGGTCAGAAGAGGAGCCTGAGAGCCAACGCTTTGCCTTTCCTTGCCCATAGAAACCTCTCTCTCTGCTTAAGGAGAATATAGGGCTGAGGTTCACAGTTACTGTGCTTGGCTAGATGAGCAATTAGTACATGTCTGGCAAAAATGCAAAAAAAAAAGTAGTCCCTCCTCAAAAATGGTTTAGAATCATCAGCACTTTTGGCTATTGATGTTCAGAAAAACAAAGAAAACAGTTTTATATGCCATGTTAGGACATTTAAAATGGGTCTGTAATAATTTGTACAGTATCAATGTCAAATGGCCTTTATTATACACATTCTTATCTAATAATGTCCAGAATGCCCATATTTTAAACCTCTCAGATAAAGTAACATGTTTTGTGGGTCTAGCACAGTCTTCAGTGCCTGGAGGCTCTAGTTCTATTTCCAGCTCTGCTTCAGACCTACAGGGTGACCTTTACGTATAACCTCATTTTCCTCACCTATAAAATGGGGATATTAATACTTATTTACATCAGAGTTGGTTCCCTCCCAGCTACAGTGACTGAACAAGCTCATGCATCTACAGAATTAAAATGTTCATGACAAACTGTTTCTTTTTTTTTACAAATAAGCAATGCAGGCACTAAATTGAGAACTTATTTGTTCGTCCCGTTAATAAAGTACACAGAAAAAATAATGCCAATGGAAAAACTGTTCAAAACTCCTCACTAATTTCTTTCCAATGACACTATCCTTCGGGAGAAATGTAGTTAGTTCCTATGTGACAGCAATTAGAACCAACATCTTGATGCTGCTTCCAGTCAACAAAAAAATTTCATGTTTTTTGAGTGGAAATCTAACCTGATCTCCTTTTGCAGAGGATATAAAACCACTGCAAGCTTTTCAAATAACTAAAGGGGAAGAAACAATATCAGTTTGAAACTCAACCTAATAATGAGGACAGAGAGAAAGAAAGAAAAAGGGAATGAGTGATGAGAGATACAGTCATCTCTTCCTAAAGGAAACAAAGCTACACAGAAGAGATGCTGGTAGGTATGCAGCCCACAGCAAAGAGGACACCCCTGCGGCGCTGATGCCTCCATCAGCCTAGGAACACCTCAGCAACATCTTGCTCTGGGAATGCGATACTTACTCTTGTACTGCTCTGGCTATGGAGAGCGCTGTAGATCCAGTTTCATTAACGCTATCTAAGGTCACATTTGGCAGGTCGTCATCATCACTGTCACTTTTAATTTGTCTGGGAGATAGGTCTCGGGGGTCCATTTGTGCTGGAAAGAGACATATAATGGATTAGTATGAGCATGCTGAAATTAATCTTGTCCAGAAGATCAGGGTGCACAACACATCTGTCTGCTGTGGCCAGATAGCACAGCTTGCACTGAGCTTCCCAAATCAGGTGAGAGGTGGTCAAAGACACCCAGCGGCGCCACAGCCGGGTGCAAGCACTTCCAGTGCATACAGGTGTGTCAATTCAGAGAGGCTATGCCAGACTACTTGATAGTACTGAAATCCAACTGCACGTGCAACATCCAACAAAAACTCAGTTCATCCTCAAGTTACTTATTCTGCCTGTCAAAAGTGAAGGGAAAGGACTACATATGCTTTGTGCAACACAAAACACTCATGAATATATTTTGCAGCAAAATTTCAGGAGCAATCTCTGATTTTGAGAGTTTATCAAGTTTACCAAGACAGAAAGCATGTCACCCCATTCAACTAAAATGTAGGCATCTAAAACCCCAGCTGTCCTAGTTTCTGACAAAATTCAACACCAATGTCAGCCTCTGAAGGATCCTTCACTCCACATCACCTGTTTTAACTTCACACAGGCAACCAATGTTCAGATGACTGAGGGGGGCTTAGTCAAATTTTTTTTGAGAAGTCAGATAGTCTCACATCTTACAAATATCTGAAGATCTGGATTTGCAAGACTGTTTTATCCATCCATAGCTTACAGTATGCAATACTGTATGGCAATGGAGCATGTGCCCAGGTTCTGGCAATGGCAGCTGCGGGGGCCTCTGTGTGGAGTGGCTGGGACTGCACCATGCCAGACCCAGCTTGTTACAGCTGCTCCAACCAACCCAACACAGGACATGGCTGAGCACCACAGTGATGGTGAGGCAGGCTCAGGAAAAACAGGTTTCAGAAAGAGAAAAAAGACTGGCCACGAGTAGAGTGAGAGAAAAAAAAGTGTAAGAAACACTTTACATTGAGGGTGGCAGTGTACAGGAACAGTCTGCCCAGGGAGATCACAGATCCTGCCTCTCTGGAGCCATTCGAAACCCACCTGGACATGTTCCTGTGCAAGCTGCTCTAGGTCACCTTGTCCTGGATAGGACGTTGGACTCCAGAGGTCCCTTCCAAACCTAACAATTCTGTGATTCTGTGAAACAGCTCTGCAGACACCAACATGAGAGAAGATGGAGGAGAGGACATTGTTCATAGAAGAGCAGAGGGTCCCCTTGCAGACCCTGGAATAGACCACTGTGGACCAGGTTGTCCTGATGGGAACTGCTATCTATAGGGAACCCACACGGGAGCAAGGGAACAGAGTGAGGAAGAGGAGTAGCAGAGAGGCAGCATTATGGACCAACTGCAGTCCATATTCCCTGTTCCCCTGGGACAGGGAAGTGAGAAGAACTGGGAATCAAGAAGTTGAACTCTGGAAAGGGAACTGGGGGAGTGGTTCTCACCAGCCTAATCTACTTTTAATTAGCAATAGATTAATTTTCCCCATGCTGAGTCCTCTTTGCCTGTAACAGTAATTGGTGACTGTCTTTATCTTGACCCTTGAGCTCTTCCACTTTATCTTCCCCACTGTTCTGTTGAAGAGGGGGAATGTGAGAGTGGCTGGGTGCGTGCCTGGCAGACAACCAAAATCAACCCATTAGAGTTAGGTTTTGTGCCAAAAAGAGAGAGGAAAGAAGAGGAGAGTAGAAAGACAGGTGACCTGCCATCCCTCTTATGCTGGATGCTCCCCTCCAAAGGGCAGAAAGCACAACTCACTTACGGGCAGGAGGAACAAACCAGGAGACGGGCACAGGGGGAAAATAGAGGGCACAAGTGTGACTTGGTATATTGCTGTGAGGAACTGGGGGTTGCTTGGGATATAGCTGAGAGGAACTGGGGGAGCTTGCGCCAGGGCACAGATCTAGAGACAAACTTCAGAAACAGACACTCCTTCTTACTCATGAAATGACACATAGGATTAGTAAGTGCTGAGAGATACTGAAAACAGCTGGAGTACACAGCAAAACTGGAGATATACCTGATCCTGGAAAGGAGATGTAGGAAGAGGAAGGACAGACAAGAGATTTGTGTAAAAATGTGTTTGGTTTGTTTGGTTAGGTGAAATAGGGGAACTCACAGTTATTTATTTAAAGACCTAAGTGTTTCAGTTTGTTAGCTTGTGCTCTCCTGTATTGCACTATCAAGAGAGAACAGTTTCTGGGTCTTGCAACATGGTTCTTGAGAAAGGTATTAATTCCTACTCAATTCTGGCCAGCCACAGACCTGGATAATAGGTATCACAGACTCCCTTTAGGGATCATGAACAGTTCACAGCTAGAGAGCAGCTCAGAAAGTCACAGTCAAACTTTCCATTTTGCCATCTTTCTTATGTTACGATGTTCATCGACTCTAGAAAAGGGACTGAGTTACAATGAAAAACAGGAAGACTGTAGATACTTCAGGAGCTGTGCTGCCCTAACAGTAGCACTGATAGAAAGTACTCCTGATTGGCTGGGGGTGGAGTGATGGGTGGGGCCTGTATACATATTAATGACCTGCGCGTGTTTGCAAATTAGACGTTTTGTGACAACCTGACAAGACCCATTCCTCCCGAAGTTGGAGGTATGACTGTTCTACTTCTTCATTTATGGTAAATTAAACACCTTTTGCTCATCAAAAAAAAGATTGTTGACAATGAACATGACCTACACGAGACAAACACACAGCAACTTAAGAAATTTTTCAAAACATTTGATTGTTTTAGGCAGAACGAGCACCATTCTGTGCATTTTAAAATCACATGATGATATTCAGTGTGCACCTGAGCACTAGGGATAACCTATCATTTGATTTAAGAACAACTGAACCATCTAGTCAGCTCATTTAGCCTCAGAAAACTGGAAAGAACTGCTATTTCTGCCTTGTTCCCTAATGTCCCTTCTTAAAAGCATGAGGTTATTACATATTACATATTTCAATAATTGTTCATTTTTTCATAGAAAGGACTGGGTTTGACAGGATCTTCAAGATCACATAGTTCCAACCCCACTGCCATGGGGAACAACACCTTCCACTGGATCAGGTTACTTAGGGCCTCACCCAACCTGGCCTTGAACACCTACATAGCATGAATATACCTACATAGAAACAGATGGTATAAATGAATATGAAAAATCTTACGCACTTCTGTTCCTTGTAAGACACATTGTTTCATTATTATTGCATACTCACAGCTCTTAAAATATTACTGGGACTCCTATGATATTTGGCATTGGTTTTAGATTACCGAAGGAACATGTTAAAATGAAAATTCTCAATTCTTTTTATTTCTGCTCAGCGAGGTAAGTCCAATCTGCATACTCCTAACACATCCACAAAGTTGCCAATGGAGTTGTACTTTTGGGCCTAGGGATAATTTGGACCAATGGGACACTGCAATATGTGACCATCGTGAGGACAAAAGGTGAGGAATGGAAATGTATCAGTGGGCAAATTCAAAGGCAGGCAATTCAATAACATTTTCTGTTATATTTTTCCCGTGAACCAAACTGAAGATTGTAATTAAATAAGACAATGATCTAGGGATTATTCTCATAATTTTTTTATGTCAGCTCACATATACATATTTTTGGTCTCCTTCTCCATTTGTCACTGTTTTCAGCTTGCAGATTTGGGTGGCCGAGGTGCTGGGGAGCTGAGGTGACTAACTGGGAAGCTGAATTTCGCCACTGCTTCTCATCAGCATGGCTGCAGCTGCCAAGGGGGAAACAACCTTTAAAGCTATTCTTCTCCTTGAAATGAGCCATGTAAATAACCAACTGGCTGAAAGCCTAACAGATATCTTCTCCTCACCACTCACTGCAGTGTGCAAACTGCAGCACAGGATTTTTACACATTAAGAGTTCATGACTCCTACTTATGTCAACAGCTTTGACTTTCTCTTGGACATCTAAGAACAACTGTTGAACTGCTGGCACTAAGGTTTATAAATACCAGCCTCAGTTCATAAACACTGAATTAAAAGTATGTAACTACTGGCCTAAAGAACATCAAATGGGAAAGAATTAAGAGATGCAGGCAAAAGATAATTCAGCAAATGAGATTAAAAAGGTGGAGGACAAGTGTGTGATGGAATGCAATTGGCAAGTTTTTGTATTTCCCTGTACCACTGCATCCTGTGGCAACTCAGGAAAGCCCATAAAACATGCCAGTGTACTTTAACCTCTCTTTGTGCTGTACCTTGCTCTCATAACCCATCTTTTCCTTGAATTTAGAACCATGGGTCCAGAAGGGACTCGTCGGGGTTACTGAATTGAGTTCTTAAAACAGGGAGACACAGATAATTAACAAAGCCCAAGCTCTAAAACTGAACTGGTTTGCTTGCCCTTGGTACTCATCTTGAAAGGCAAGATTTGTCCAACGAACTATTTGTTGGTTTTGTGACGTGTGAATGAGGTTAAGGCAAGGGAAGCAAAAAGAAACGAGTCAGAGACTGCTGCTTCCGTGGGACAAAGGTGCCATTGAACGAGTGCACAGGAGTTACAGAAGCAAGCTGTTAGCTCTACACACTGAATAGACCGGTGAGCCAAGGGAGATATTTAAGAATGTCTGTAAGTGCTGAAGGCAGCAGAGGCCACATTGCTTACCGTTCTTTTTAGCCTCAAGAAACAATGACCCTTTTTTGCTGCAGAAAGTACAGGGAATTGCTCATGATGCACACATACATATATATATGCAATCACTTCTCAATGCCCCCTTTGCCAAACTGAACCAAAAAGGACCTTCCTTTTGGGCAGTATGAGCAAATTCTCTTTCTGTGCTTATTTAAAGGTCAGATGCGCAAATGGGTCACACCTAAGGCACATACCAGCTTGTAAACATTACAGAACTTAGTCTACAATCATCAATATTGGATCTGCCAGCTGTCAAATGCCAGATTGCTCCTATTTCTACAGAACTAAACAGTTTTTGGCTTTAAAATTTATTCTGGCTGTGAGGCCAGACAATACCTGATCCTGCTTATGAGGACAAAATTGCCTATTCTACAATGCTTGAATAGATTTAAACTCGCAGAGCAGCCTTCGAATGAGCACTGAATGAATCTGTGCCTTCCAGCACGTCTGCATTGTTTTTGACATGATACAGGACTAGCCATGTCAGGGAAGCAAAATCTCTGGGAAGGATCCAGCCTGTTGACTGCTAAGGGCAGATGAACTCCTTGGAACAGGATTCATCCTCTAACTTCACAGTGGAATAACCCGAGCAGACGGCCACACCATCATGGTATTTTTTTCCTTTTCCAAGCTAAGCTAATGCTCCTGTCCTCATTCTGGAAACTCTTGGGAAGGATTTAAATCACTCCCAGCTGATGAGAGCCCAGCCTCCTCTTCTCACACACATGCTGCTCATAACTAAGCTGTTAGGTAAGTGCTGTCCCTCTGTCTGTCATATTTGGGCCTCACCCAAGTATGTCCAAACCTCTCTGCTTCTTTCCAGTAATCAGCTAGGGAGGGATACACACCTCAAGTGTTCTGATCTGGTCAGACAAAACCAAATGCTGTCAGAAATCCTGCAGCTGGATGCCTGTAGGTGTCATGAAAAGGGCCATACACCACCACACTTGTCACCATTGGCAGTTTTCAGTTACTGCAACCTCATCTACTCTAGTCAAATTTCCTGTGAGTGAAAGGGATGAAAACTCATCCCATCAGTAGGCTCATGAAGACCCACTAGGAGTAATTTTGTGTCTACATACTATTTTAGATTTAAAGGCAAATATGAGCCCTTTGGGTTAAAGACGAATGAAATATTTAAGAGGAGGAGAAAACTAAGTAACCATCAGGAGTTTTGCCTCTCTTTATACCTAAATTATGTAGTAATTAACTGATGTCAAAATGACTCATTAAGAGATGATGCTTGCTGGTGTGAAAGCAGAGAAAGAAAACTTCAGCATTCTGAAATACTCTAGCCTATGGCTCGCTTCAGCTTAAAATCTCACAGATTAATTTCTCACAGACCTGCCCCAGTGATCCACGAAGCTTCCTGGCCGACGCATGCGCAGTGCCTCTGCTTCACCGAGGGGCAGCGCTGGCGCTCCCTGTGGGGCGGGACTGGCCTGGTCCCGCGGGGAGGGTGCGCGGTGCCTCTCGCTCCTGCGGCACCGTGTTCCGGTCCCTGCCCCGCTCCTGTGTGTGTCCACGCGTGGTCCCTACAGTGGAAGGCTCACACCAGAGGATGCCCTGGGCAGCAGCTGAGACCTATCGCAGCACTGCCACAAGCCACGCCGTCCCCTGTTGCTCGAAGCCCAGCAGGGGACTGACCCCCACTGGGTGCGTGTTACTGCTTCCACGGCTGCAGGCAGGAAAGGCAGTGCAGCCTGTGCTCGGGGACTGTGTGACTGGCGCACCTGGTGATGACATAGCCCCAGGGAAAGTGGGTCTGGGATGGCGGTGGTGGAGCCAGCACTGCGTGCTGGGACAGGGCAGTGCTGGGATATGTCCACGCCGCTACCACAGCTGCTGTGCCAGGAGGAGGCTTCTGTTCCCCCATGCCCTCCCCCTGCTGCAGCAGGGGGAAGCAGGGCTCTGATGGGTCCATACAGTCAGCGCTCCCACCCCTGGGACCAGCGGATGTGAAGGGGAAAGAAACTCTGACACCGATGCCACCCCCCACCGTAAGGGGCCCAGTGTTGCAAAGTTAAGGTTTCCCAGGCTCCACAAGCACTGACCAGAGCCCCAGGACACCCCTTCCCCACCATGGAGGCAGTGCAAGCATGAGCAGTGGCAGCAGCCCGGCAGCAGCTGCGGCAGTAGCAGCGTGCCTGAAGAGAAGCCCAGGGACTCTCCGGGGAGTCTCCCCAGGCAGAGAGGGCTCAGAAACGTTTCTCCTTGCTCCCCTGTGCTGTGAGAAACCGTGGGGAGGAGCAGAAAACGCTCCCCAGCGCTTCAGAGTGGCTGGGGGTGGAGCAATGGGCATGGCCTGTATGCATATTAATGACCTGCACGTGTTTGCAAATTAGACGTTTTGCGATGCCCTGACAAGACCTGTTCCTTGTGAAGGGTGAGGTATTACTGTATTACAAGAAGGGAACCTCTTTTACTCTTTCTTCAACTGAAACTGTCTCAAATGCCTCTGATAAAAAATTCAAACATCAAGCAGAGGGGCCAACTCACGTCCACCCTTCTTGTAAAAGAGGTTTTACAATTCTGCAAGCCCAGTCTCATATGACAGCTTGATATCTGAAAAACTGAACACCCCCCTTCTCAGAAATTTTTTTAAAGAGGACATCGGCACAAACTTGTCCAGCCAAAGAATGTCAAAAGAGAATGTAGCAGACCTCACTACATGTTTTTAATGGTGGAAGCAACACTTCTAGATGCAGATATACAGGAGTTATTTGAAATTATGACCTCAAAGATTAAGTGGTGTACTCAGGTTTATTTAATGTGTTTTCCGAAACAGAATCCCATCTTTACGGACCTAAAAAATGCATGTGAATGATGGTATTAATGATTTCTTCCTCCTAAACTGGTCCATACTATATGGAGCATATATATGGCATTTTCTCTCCTATTTAAAGCTTATTATAAATGCTTTATGCATTGGAAGAATACTCTGAGCACACCAATCAGATTTTCAATCAAAACAACTTGGTGTCTAGTAGGGGCAGTAGAATTGGTCAATTTATTTAATAAAACTTTATGTACATAGCAGCAGTATCCATGAACATAATGGGCAGAATATAGAGTCTACAGGGGTAATTTTTATTACAATTTATAGCAAGATTACTCATGCTCCACAGTTTTCAGATTTTATTGAGATTTTATGGGACTATATGGCTAGAGCAGTTAACTGCACCCAGCACAGCTATGGCTCACAGAGGATGTGAATTGGCACTGAATGCACAGTGTAACTAACCTACCAGAGAATATTAATTGCTATGATCCAATCAAAGGTAATATTTAAATTCATTTAAACAGTCAAATGATTCACCATAAGCCTGTTGAAGAATAGCGGTATGGAGAAATACAGAGGTGAGAGTGATATGCACATACTTAAGCGTCTCTGTCATTGGGTTGTATACATAAGCATACAAACTCATTTTTAAACAAAGGACTTTCGTCTTTCTAAGCTATCTCAATGCCATAAGACCTCATCTACACACAACCCCCCCACTAATACTACTGAGATTTACAGTAAATCCCTGCTGCATTGCGACCTCTGCATTACGACCTCACGGATTTGCGAGGAAAATTTCTCACAATTTTCCTTCAGCCATTTGCAAGTTTACCCAGCCGACGCATGTGCAGTGCCTCTGCTTCACTGAGGGGCAGTGCCAGAGCTCTCTGTGGGGCCGCACCAGCCTGGCCCCACGAGGAGGGCCATGAGTCACGCTGTCCCCTGTTACTCTAAGCGCAGCTGGGGACTGACCCCTATCAGGCGTGTGTTACTGTTTCCATGGCTACAGGCAGGGATTGAAAGTCTCCCGGGAAAGTGGGGCTGGCCATGGTGGCCAGTGGAACATGCTCACTCCGTTGCCGCAGCTGAACCTCCCATGCGCCCTGTGGGGGCAGGGCCGGAGTGTGGCAGGGCCGGTGTGAGGTGAGCATGAGCACCGGGGCTGGGGAGGGGGAAGAGGGGGCAGCAGCGGCGTGGGCTTTGGGCTGCGAGCATGCGCGGTCAGCAGCGGTGGAAGCGGCAGCATGGCCGAAGAGAAGTCTAGAGATTCTTGGGGGCGTCTCCCGAAGCAGACAAGGCACAGAAACGCTTCCCTTTCCTCCCCTGTGCTGTGAGAGCCCATGGGGAGGAGTCGGAGAGGCTCCCCAGTGCTCCTGATTGGCTGGGGTTGGAGCGATGGGCGTGGCCTGCATGCACATTAATAACCTGCACATATTTGCGAGTTTGACGTTTCGTGAGACCTCTGACATGACCCATTACTCGCAATTGCGGGGGTATAACTGTATACCTCACTGAGCATCCAGTCTACAAATCCTCTATCAGCAACAGTAGACAAGGAAAACAACAAGGACTGAATATATTTAATATTAAATAAAATATTTCAAAGCCACTATACAATAATAGCAGACAGCAACTTACACAATGCAACAGCCCAGAGGTATTTTAGACACCAGAGTTTCCAGCAGGCTGGTCCAAGGCACAATAAAACCCAAGGCAGAGATAAAATAAATCAGAAGACTTAGGCATGTGTTTCTGCTGGATCCAAATTTGTGGGATAAAAGTAATCAGATCAAAGCTCAGCTCTGGTGAGAATATAATGCTGAAGGACCAGAGGCATTCTTGGCATGGAAGACAAGAAATTAACAGCTTCCCAAAGGTGCAGTGACTAAGGATATATCAAAATGGATTTCCTCACACTGCTTATGATGTGCTTTGCAAATAAAGTTGGAATACATATCAACCTCATTCCCTTCCCCAAACCTGCTCCTAGTTAAAAACATAAACCATGTTAAATCCACTGTTGATGAATCTTAAAAGAGCACGTGATTCTGTAGTGGAGAATCTTCACTTTGGCCATAACAACCCCATGCACCGCTACCGGCTGGGGGAGGAATGGCTCGAGACTAGTGAAGTGGAGAGAGACTTAGGTGTACTGATTGATAGGAAACTCAATATGAGCCAGCAGTGTGCCCAGGTGGCTAAGAAGGCCAATGGCATCCTGGCCTGCATCAAGAACAGTGTGGTCAGTCGGTCCAGGGAGGTTGTCCTCCCCCTGTACACAGCGCTGGTCAGACCCCATCTTGAATACTGCGTGCAGTTCTGGGCTCCCCAGTTTAAAAGGGATGTTGAGCTGCTTGAGAGGGTGCAGAGAAGGGCAACGAGGATGGTGAAGGGACTGGAGGGCAGGCCCTATGAGGAGCGACTACGGGAACTGGGATTGTTCAGTCTGGAGAAGAGGAGGCTCCGAGGGGACCTCATTGCTGTTTACAACTACCTGCGGGGAGGTTGCAGCCAGATGGGTGTAGACCTCTTCTTCCAGGCTGACGACACCAGAACGAGAGGGCACAGCCTCAAGCTACGCCAGGGGAGGTTTAATCTTAACGTTAGGAAGCGGTTTTTCACGGAGAGAGTAATTGCATATTGGAATGGGCTGCCCAGGGAGGTGGTGGAGTCGCCATCCCTGGAAGTGTTTAAGAGAAGACTGGACGAGGAGCTTAGTGACATGGTCTAGCTGGTCTAGCTGGGGGGTGAGGGCTGGATGACCCTGGGCCCCCTCCGGCTCAGAGTGACCTGCTAGACTGTGAGGCATCTAGGTTGTTATTATACTCTGGGATGTGCTCTTGGTCGCTGTACGGGTATTAGATGGTGAGTTGGACTAGATGATCCTTGTGGGTCCCTTCCAACTCATAATTTTCTGTGATTCTGTGATTCTGTGAAACCTAAGCTTGTCACTAGTAACCCATCAGAAATAGGACTTTTTCCGGAGATTTAAGTAGAAGACTCTTTATGGAACATAGTTAACCTAATTCATTATGTCTTAAATCAACCTCCTCCTCAGTTTCAAATACCACAGTGTATTTTACAGCCGGTGTTTTAACTCTCCATTCTGGCAAGAACTACAATTTATTCTAGTTCTTAAATGTATGCACCATTTCCAAGAACATAGGCCCACCCTGAACACAAGCCTCTTCTCTGCCCGCTTCTCTTTCCGGCTAGTCATTGCCAACCTGCTTCTGCTTTCCAAGAACCACTAATGTTTCTTCCAGCTGAACCAAGCAAACAGGGGGAGAGAGATTCACTCTGGGAGGCAGTAGGGTGGAGATGGCCAGGCGAAGGATTTTTGTGCAAAACAACAAAAATATTGCAGCTAAAGTAGAAACTCGCAGCCTCAATGCTCAAATCCAAAATAACCATCTTACTAAAATGCAGAAAGGACAATCACTTCACATGAAATAAAAAAGGCAACACTACTGGTTTTAATTAGAAGTCTCTTCTATAACACAATTTATAAAAACAAACCATATAATCTGACCTTTAAACATATGGAACAGTTCCGCTAATTCCAAACTTTATACTACAAATTGCATCTACTTCTGTGGAATAAAATTTACAGTAGGCAGAAGTAACAGACTGCACTTTAAAAAAAGCCAGCATGGGCAGTGGATAATGTAATCTTGTGGTACTACCTGTTTTAAGTAACACAGCAAAAGTTAACTGCATTTGCTACTTATTAATATATCCATAGTGATGAATATGTCACACAGTATCGCAGTATCACAGTATTAGCAAGGTTGGAAGAGACCTTGGAGATTGAGTCCAACCTGTAACCCAACACCAACCCATTGCCTAAACCATGGCAGTAATTGCCTCATCCAGCCTACTCTTAAACACCTCCAGAGATGGCGACTCCATCACCTCCCTGCGCAGACCATTCCAACGAGAGATCAGTCGCTTTGTGAAAAAGCTCTTCCTAACATTCAGTCTAAACCTCCCCATGTGCAGCTTAAGGCCTCTCGTTCTGGTGTCGTCAGCCTGAGAGAAGAGATCCTCACCCACTTGGCGGCAACCTCCCCTCAGGTAGTTGCAAACAGCAATGAGGTCACCTCTGAGCCTCCTCTTCTCCAGGCTGAACAACCCCAGTTCCCTGTGGCTGCTCCCTTTAGGGCTTGTCCTCCAGTCCCTTCACCATCCTTGTCTCCCTTCTCTGGACCCCTCTCAAGCAGTTCAACATCCTTCTTAAAGTGGGGAGCCCAGAACTGGACACAGTACTCAAGATGTGGTCTGACCAGCGCGAAGGGAAGGATAACTTCCCTAGTCCGGATGACCACATTGTTCCTAATACAGGCCAGAATGCCATTGGCCTTCTTAGCCACCTGGGCACACTGCTGGTTCATATTAAGTTTCCTGTCAATCATTACTCCTAAATCCCTCTCCATTTCACCACTCTCCAGCCACTCATCCCCCAGCCGATAGTGATGCATGGGGTTGTTACGTCCAAAGTGAAGAACCCAGCACTTAGTCTTGTTAAATCTCATACTGTTGGAGTCTGCCCAATTCTCTAGTCTGTCAAGGTCCCTCTGAAGGGCCCTCCCACCCTCTGGCAGCTCGACATTTGCCCCTAGCTTGGTATCATCCGCAACCTTGCTGATGATGATATCACATAAAAACTGTGAAAAGGCACAACCTGTGTATTTCTGCCAGGTCTATATACAGACATAACACAAAAATAGTGCAAGCCCACATCATTACAACTGCTTATATAATCACAGAAATCACAGAATATTCTGAGTTAGAAGGGACCCACAAGGATCATTGAGACCAACTCTTAAACGGCACGCCTGCCTCCAGAATTCCCTGCCAGGGAATCGAACCCCAGTCTATATGGGAGGCAGAAAAAATTCAGTTGACAAATTTAAATTTCTAATGCTCTGACCAATGGACTTTACAAATGCTTGTGTTTTCTGTCCACTTAAATCCTTTAAGTGTGAGAGTTTATAAATTTTAACCCAAAGTGTTGTGCCACAAGACTGGAAATTGGCCAATGTGACACCCATCCACAAGAAGGGTAGGAAAGATGATCCTAACAACTACAGACCAGTCAGCCTGACCTCAGTCCCATGCAAAGTCATGGAACAGATGGTCTTGTGTGCCATTACACAGCAACTGCAGAACAACCATGACATTAGATCTAGTCAGTATGGATTTCGGAAAGGCAGGTCCTGCCTGACTAACTTGATCTCCTTTTATGATCCAGTGACTCGACTGGTTGATGACAAAAAGGCTGTGGATGTTGTGTACTTGGACCTTAGCAAAGCCTTTGACACGGTTTCCCACAATAAGCTTCAGGAGAAACTTGTAAAGCACGGGCTGGAAGGGAACATTTTATGCTGGGTTACAAACTGGTTGGAAGGGCGAGCTCAGAGGGTGGNNTGTTCAGTCTGGAGAAGAGGAGGCTCAGAGGTGACCTCATTGCTGTCTACAACTACCTGCAGGGAGGTTGCAGCCAGATGGGTGTAGACCTCTTCTTCCAGGCTGACGACACCAGAACGAGAGGGCACAGCCTCAAGCTACGCCAGGGGAGGTTTAATCTTAATGTTAGGAAGCGGTTCTTCACAGAGAGAGTGATTGCATATTGGAATGGGCTGCCCAGGGAGGTGGTGGAGTCGCCGTCCCTGGAGGTGTTTAAGAGAAGACTGGACGAGGAGCTTAGTGACATGGTCTAGCTGGGGGGTGTAGGGCTGGATGATCCTGGGCCCCTTCCGGCTCGGAGTGGTCTGCTAGACTGTGAGGGATCTAGGCTGGTGTTACCGCTCTGGGATGTGCTCTCGGTCTCTGTACGGGTGTTAGATGGTGAGTTGGACTAGATGATCCTTGTGGGTCCCTTCCAACTCATAATATTCTGTGATTCTGTGTGATTCTGTGATCCCCAGAAATACCAAAGCTGCACAGGTCCTTGGTGCACCACCATCAGGAAGGAGCTTTTAAAAGGCCCTTCAAATTAGTAACTCTTCTGAACTAGTCAAAACAATTTTTAAGGATATTATATTTGGCAAAACCTGCTGCTAGAAGAACATGATTTGCCAGTAGTATTCATGGATATCTTCTGAAAACAAAGGACAGTGGTCCAAATCAAATTTGATGTTCATGGCACAGAAACATTGAGATCCTACAGTTTTACACACACACACACACACACACAAAAAAAAAAAAAGCTGGAATAAATTTTCAGTACAGAAAATACTACATTTTTTTTCTCTGTGCTCCGCCTCTGGAAGTGGCATAGTTTTTGTCCTGAAATTTTTCTTCAAAAGGAAGAACAAAAAGAAAAAAAAATAGCTTGCAGCAGATAAGCAGTATGGAAAATGTTAGTTTAAATAGTAGTTTAACTTAGATAGGGGTTTAACGGAAACCATCGGGCAATCTTATCTATAGGTGCTGCTACCAGCTGTGCCTCTAATTACCTTTTAGCAATCCTCACCATTGCTGAAAACGGATTAAAAAAGGCAAGGAAAGCATTTTTCATGGGACTTTAATGCTCTTTCACAGAATATTTTAATGTACAATAATGTGTGGTCACTATCACCTAATCCACGCAGAAAAAAATTCTCCAAGCACTTTTTAAGGCTGCGCTTGACAAGAGCAGTAACAACTGAAGTTAAGTGAACTTAGTCCCTTTGCCATGTTGTACAGGTGGCAGATGGTACAGCCCATACCCACAAGGAATTGTGCCTTTCCCTTCCATGTCTGTGTTTTGTGAACATGAAATATGGAGAGCAGTAGGTTGTGAGGTGGGCAATGTGCACTGCTGGGCTAATGCTGTGGGGGCAGCACAGAGACATCCCACTTTGGGGATCTCCCTGGAGTGTCTCCTCCCCAGTGGGCGCATCACGGGAGGGAAGGTACATGGTCAACAGAGGAGTCTGCTTGGAACTGCATGTGTGCACACATATATGAGTGCTGTGGAATAACAGAATGATGCCATGAACTTGTTGGAATTAAGACTTTGCAAGTGTCTGGTGGTGTGTTACCTACACTGAACATACCCTCCACTAATTACCTTCTAACTAGGCATTATTAATAACTTCCTAAAAACGTCTCAATCATGGATTTGATTTAGACTAGGTCTTTAACCTTCAACAAAGCATCACTATGACATAAGGATGCTCTTGCAGCATCATAGCTCTGTTTCCTATTGCCTGGCTTGGGTTGTAGCACACGGCAAAATACTTGACAGGATGCTGCTGGCAGCTATTTCTCTTCAAAACCATGTAAAACCTTGCAAGTAAAAAAAATAGGAGAGAGGAGGCAGGAGAGAACAGAAACAAGCAGCAGAGTGGAAGGCAGAAAAGGAGATCTGAGATTCTCCTGAAGGACAGTGAGACAAAGAATGCCAGGATGAACAACACAATGGAGAAGGATGCACAGCAGCAGAGGAGGAGATGACAATATAGGTTAGAAATATTAAATAAGGAAACGAAGATGAAACAGAGCTACTGAAAGTGGTACTCAAAGAGCAGTCAGCAAAATGGAAAGGTCTATAAAAACCAGAAAAATAGAAAAAGAAAGGGAAGCAGAAGACAAAGTAGCAATTTCTTGGGCTGGAGGGAAGAGAGAATTCAAACAGAACATGAAGAAATAAGTATTCACTTGAACTGCCTCAAAGAGCAGACACCAGGAGGACAGTTTTGTCGGAGAGAGAGAGGACTGTGAAGCAAAAATCCACCTGAGCAAAACACCTGGAGGCAGGAGTAGAGGGATGGTGGAAGCCCAAGAAGGTTTTGCAATAAAATTGAAAATTAAATCATTCTAGTGAAAGCCAGAAATAAGAGGAAAATCCAGTATGACAAAAATAAAATCATGAATAATAAGGAAAATCTTTTTCTCTGTGTCTTGTTCCTTGTATTTTTGACCCCCAGTACCTGAAAGCTAGAAAAACGGGAGAGGTCAGAACTTAAGTCTGACGTTATCATTAAGAATATTTCTATTTGGGAAAGTGCCTAAGTTTTGCTTGAATGAAAAGGAATTAGATAGAGGCTAATGTAAAATACAGTAATCCCTTGCTATTTCGCAGTTCACCATTCATGGCTCCAATACATTGCGGGTTTTTCTCCCATCTTTCCGTATTTACCGCTATTTTTGAGGATTTCATTTATCGTGGCATCTTTCTGGAACTGTCCTCCCACAGTATTCAAGGGATTACTATATAACCTTAAGTGTTTTCCCAACTGACACTCCAGGATCATCAGCATGGTTTCTGAAATAGCACTGAAGCAGCAACAACACAGAGATTATGCAACTAATGCTGCCAATGCTATCCGTGGATTGACTGTTTCAGCATGCATACTTTTTTGTTTCTGAAAATTATCAACATTCATGTAGAAGTGGAAGTTGTGACTCCAGACGACTCCAAACCTGCATTTGTCCATCAGCTGGTAGAGGACTGGCAACTACATAATTCAATTTGACAGCAATGTCCTGTTAATATCTGTGTACATTTATCTCTTGTTTTCTACACAAGAGCTGACTACCAAAGGGAATTTGGTCTGCACATATGAAATTTATTTAATTGGTTAATTTGTGCAATATCTTTGCATTTTATTATTTATATTGTTTTACGGTAAAGAATGAAAGACACACTTCAGCAAAGCTGGTAAAAGATGACCAGAATATTTATATCAAAAGAATTAGGGACAGTAAATGGGTATAACTGGTGAGGATAAAAAAAAAAGTAATAAATTAATCAACTGTTAATCCATTTTTTTTAACTGTACATTAATAAGTGTCACTAATAGGTTAATGACCTCTGCCAATAATAGCACAAAGGCCGTATTGTCAGGGTAGCTCATAAGATACAGAGTTCATGGGCTGAAATTCCTACAGCACGTTAGATTCTGGAATTTTGCTGATGAAATGGATAGCAAAGTTCCAATTTTACAAGATCAGGAAGTACTTCCTACAGCGAAGACTACTACCAGAGCCAACTACCACTTCTGGAAAGAAAACAAATGAGAAAATTTCTGGATGAGCTCAAGTTCAGGTGCAGCTTGAGGTTCCAAAATCAAAATACAGACTAAAATTTTCCTTTTCCCTTTTTCTTCCTAGACAACATGTTTTAAATTTCTACTGTTATTCGTAACTTCTTGACAACATCAGAAAGAGGTAAAATTACATAAATGTATGAAGTGTAATAAAACTTAAACCATCATTTTGAGGCTTAAAATTAAACTCAGATTAACAGTTCGTTTCCTATATCCAAGTCTATTTTGAGGGTACAGTCTGCACTTGGGTACTAAGGTAACAGTAGGAAAAAGAGACTAACAGATAACAGGATGTCACTAAACACCACAAGGACCCATCACTGTAGTCCTGTACAATAATACAGAGTTGCCAGTTTATCAAAAAGAGACATGAGAGGTGAGAAAAAAAGTTGAGACCTGCTCATTATGCAATTAGGTACACAAGAGAAGTTATAAGATGTATTACTAAATGTCCTTCAGTCTCCTTAAGCCCCCAAATAAGGTTACGTGTCAATAATCTCCCTTTCTGCCTCAAGCAATACCTCATTTCAGTGGATAATGACCATATTTTATCCAGTCACATGCAGTGAACCTTCAGATCAGTGTCTCTCATCCCCTTCCTCAAATTCCCGTCGCTGCCACTAATGCCATCTTTATAAAGCTATGCTTCTCAAAGTACCTGGGGACATCTGTTTTCTCTTTTCTTCTTCCATACCCATCATCTCATCAGGTTTGCTGCCTCAGTAACTGTTACGTTCTCGCCTTTCCTTGCATTACAGCTCCCTTTTTTGTGTTCTTTGGACAACCTCTGGCATGTGTCGTCTTTCTCCCTTCACACCTCCACATGCCTCTCAGATTCTAAACTCACACCCCACATAGACACTCTGTGTGGCTTCCTTCTCTTTCTGCTCTTTAAACTGGAAGAAGAAACCTAATTCAAAGAATTGCACTGCCACTCCCTGAGTTTAATAAAACCCATTTGTCTGCATCTGCTACCACTCCTTGGCCTAAAAAGCGTTTCCTTCACACATTCCTACAGCCCCATGATTGCTTTCTCCATACTAGGGAACAAACTCTCAGACATTCCTTCCCTTGCTAAATCTGAAACACCTGGTGAGTTTTCCATGCTTATCTGTGGTGTTTTACACATTGTCACTATTTTATTTTCTACTTCTTCAGCTTCTAGGAAGCACTTATTTTGCTCAGGACAAAACACCTTATGCCACTGCTGACTTCAGTCTTCATTTAAGTATTTATTTACTTCAAAGAGCATCTTGGATGAGACTTTTAAAGGGTACTCTCTATAGGGTAAGTTATATGTCCTTTCAGCAAACAACAGAGTATGGAAGCTAACAGCTTTAAAACATTGTTATATTTTTCTTATATAAGAGCAGTTTCAGCAATGCCACAGATGCACAAAACTAGTTCCACCTTACCTTTGACATGGTTTCTCCCATCCTCTAGCAGTGGTACTACTATAGTGTTGTTCATATTTCCAGGTGATCTCACAGCTGTATAGACAACAGGTACCGACTGTACCACCACAGGGATACGGTGCACATGACTCATTTTGTTGGACTGCAAGTTCATGGGACTTGAAGGTGGTACTGGATGGATAATGTGCAAAAACTGCTGGCCTCCAACACCAGATGCAGAAGCCACAAGAGGACCTGGAGTTAATACTGATGGTACGGATGCTGCTGATGACACTGATGTTATTACTGTTGGTGATGACGCTGGCCGACTAGAAGAAGAAGAAGTAGAAGTTGAAGAAGGGGAGGAGGCTGATGCTGTCATGGAAACTGGTGAAGATGAAGCTGCTGTAGGGGATGACCTGGCTTTGTTTATTGACAAGTCCACTGGTTCAGTCTGTGTTTGGAAGTGGTCTGTAGATAACGAATCCTCCGTGGGGTCTGCCTTCATGTTGTTTAGTAACAACGGTACAGCATCCATATCTGGGTAGTTGTGGGCGTTTGGAGACTGTTAGGGAAGCACAAAGGGACATAGTTACTTATGTGGCTAAAGATGACTTGTACACACAACTGGTAATGCACATCACACAACTTGGTCATGAAAACGACAGGACTCCTTTCTATTTCTTTTGTCAGCTCATGATTTTAAAGTACAATTCATGCTAGAAGGCACAGTCATGTTCAGTTTTAAAAGAACAACTCCTTAGTATGCTTGTTTGCACTTTACAGTGATCTTTGCACTTTTATCCACAACACTTTTCAGAAGGCCTTATGCTACTCACAGTCCTTCAGTTCAATCTTTGACTTCTGCATTCTGCATGGATACTGATAATGAACTTACAGGCTAGTACAGAACTCCACATTTGTACAGCTGACCTTTTACAGGCAGCAACGGTTACAACAATTCATTATTCTGAACTGATACAGTAGATAACCTTCACCACAGTTACTTATTTTTGTTTTTCCTTTCCAATTAAAAACAATTTTCTGACTTCATGAAATAATTTTACCCTTTAGACCAACCTTTCAAAGCTGGTTGGACTAAATTTATTTTAGACTGGTGCCACCTTCTATTTTTATAGTTATTCCTTATTTCCATCATCAAAGACATCAATAGAATTTTTGAATAATGCTAAGGCCAGAGATAGATCCCTGGAGAAGCTAATTTGATATATCCTTCCATTTTGGCAGTACTTCATCAACAACTAGTCTTTAAAAATGTTTTTTCAAGTAATTTTCAACAGACAGAGCAACGATGGAAATGCCCATTGATAACCTTGTTGGAAGACAAAGCACAGCTCTCAGCTCCTCAGCTAAGTACCTTTATGACACCTCACTGCAGCAGAGCTTCTCTACAGACAGGCACACACACACACACTGTTATGAATGCAGCATGGAAAACCAACCTCAATATGAAACGTTTGCCATGCCACTTCAAATCTCACTTAACTCAAAGCAATTATTCCATATACAGATCTAATAAGCAATCTTTTTACTATACCTAAGCAGCTTTAAATGTATTATCTTGATCTCTAGATTATAATATTTACTAAGTATCTAAAAATTCTAAGTAAAAAATATTTAAGCTATAAATATTTTAATATATCTACTCTAAATAAACTAATGGTCAAGCAAGTTATTAATTGATTTTGGGATTTTTACAATCAACTGTGTTTCAATATTTTCATGGAAAACCCTTCTTGTTTTGAGTCAGAGTCAAATTTCAACACAGAATGGAGTTCTATTGCAAAAGGAAAATAGAAACACTCATATTAAAGACAGCAATAATAAAGGTCCAAGTGGATATTATCTCTGGCATGTTGAAAGATGAGATGTTCTTGTAGATCCCATCTATTGAGCTGATTTGGTCTGCTTCTTGACTGTGACATTTCTCCCCATTTGAAAGAAGTAAGATCTCTGGAACAGTTAGTCTCTTCCACTACTTGTAGACAAATCAATATAAAATAAAGAGACCACTATCCAAACAAAGGATTCACCTGGGTACTGGATCCCGTTGTTCTGTTGTAATACAAACAACAGAAGCACAAAATCCTGTTTGATAAAGACAGTGGGAAGGTCGGCTAAAAAAGAACACAGAGTGAATACCAGGTTACTTTTCAAAGTGCACAACCAGCTAAAAGTTACAAGGCTATGAATACTTCTTCCCCAAGGAGGCAAACCTGCCTGAAATTCACCAGTGACGAGTCCTGGTAACTTCCACTGAAACACCTTGCCCAGGGTATTGTCCACAGTGAGATCCCCCACCGTGCCATCAAAAAGACAAAACCATAAACATACATGGCATGAGTCAAATCTTGACAAGTTTCATATATGTATATCCAATTCGGCAGACTGGTTCTGCTTAACTCATCAGACTGGTCACAGAGCAAAGGCAAGGCAGAGAGAGACATCCTCCACAGGCTATACCCAAATCTTCATGAGGCCAAAGGGAACATCTATCTTAAATGTTTGAGGGAAGGGGAATAAATGGAATCAACTTGCATACAAGAGAGATGAGGGATCCCCTTTGTGCACATGGCTTCACAAGTGTCATCTAGAAGCAGTATGAATCCCCAGCTCCATCCATAGGGCAGAGAAATCCACCAAGAAGGAAATCTTACAGGTTGCCGTACTTCCAGGTTTCCCCTGGGTACTGGGGACAGATGTCAGGTTGACCCCATGCTGTCTGCCTCTGTGACCCAAAGGATGCTGTCTTCTGTTGCTCTACAGAGCACCCTAAAGCGCTTTAAGGGCACTGGGGACTTGATGTACCCAGTGCATGCATGTCAGACTAATACAGTAATTCCTCGCTATTTCGTGGTTCACCATTTGTGGCTTCAGTAATTTCCAAGATACTTGTCAATGATTTCCAAGATACTTCTGAGACCAGACACAAAGAATCCACACAGACTTCAAAATTAGTCTATCACCAAATGGAGCACATCTACCCCAAAGTCTCACCTGCCTTTGCAGCAGGCAGTATCAGGCCCCTCTCAGGAAGAGTAAAGAAGAACTCCAAACCCTTGTGGAGCTGATGCCACGCAAAGTATTTGTTCTGTGGATAGAAACAATGGTCTTTTCAACAAAGCACAGGTCATGGGTTACAGATTTTACTAGACTTTGCTAAGAAGAGGCCTTTGTTTTACTACAGTAGTTATTCCTAGTTTACTGAGAATTTTAAAAAAAACATTTAACTTTAGACTATCACACAAATTACTTTCTCTTTTAACAGATCTTCTACATTTACTTTTGCCTGTACATTCCTTGTATTGCATCTGCCTCTCCCTAGGTACTCTCCAGAGCTACTGAAGGAGTCATGCAGTTTCTGTGTAGTAGAGTCATGCAGTTGATAATGTTACTTCAGTTTTCAGTAGTGAAACTAAGCCCAAAAGCTTTACAATCCCTTCATGAATTTCTCCAAACAGCATGAAAACTGGTATGCCCTTCTACTACCTCCTTTCACTGCCAAAATTCTAACACTAAGAATGCCCTTTTCTTTAGTAAAGGCTATGACTGATGTCAGCTGACATTACAAAGACAGAGGATCCTTATCAAAACAGGTTTGCACATCTTATACTAAAGATAAAAACTGTAACCAAGTACTATATTTTGTTCTGCTGGTGGTGAATCCAATAATGACTCTTCCAGAACTAAGAACTGTGGGATGAAGAGTAGCAACAAAGCTGAAAGGGATGGCTGAATTCTCAGCACACTATTTCTTAGCATCTCCCACTAATGTAATTAGTGGAGAATTAACTTTTCATTTCCCTAGACAATGAATGTTGTTAAGTTTTATTTAATGGAACTCTATCCCTTCTAATTGAGAAGATAATAAAGCTATGGTTGAGATATTCAGAGGTATACCTTCAGCCACTCTGTCAGCTCATAAAGTCAATTGGATGAGAAACAAATTGTTGTACGTTTATTTCTCCTGTCTCTCTAATCCTGTCTTTCTATCTTCATCTAGTGAACTGGGCTTCTGGTGGCAATGTGGGCTCAGCTGATTGCTGGTTTGGATGTCTGAAGCAGGTTTTTCTTATCTGGCTCCCAAAGCGTCTGTGTTGGTTTTGCAAATTTTGGGTTCAGGAGTCTTAAACTCTGTTGTTGAGAGTTTTGCAACTTCCAGAGCATTTGGTGGGATAGAAAGGGTTCCACCTGAGCTCCTTGAAACTCAGTGGGCTGCACTGGACATATTCCCCAGATCATGGAAATACAACATGAAGGAGTATAGCTCCACATGGCTTCTCTCATCTTACTGCTCCTGCCCACTGTTATGAAGGCAGGGGACAACTTCAGCCCTGGCACCAGCTGGGACTCAGAAGCAAATTGCAGCAATGTCCCTGCAACACTGTCATTGCATCCTTATGCTGTTCAACATCTACTCAAATCCAGTCTGAGACAGATCTGGAAGGCAGGTTAGGATGGCTCCCTGCTAGAAATGACTTTTTAATACAGCTGCAGCCTCTGTTAGTCAATGCTCTTGGCTCATGCTTTTTGTGCCTGCCCTTTTAAAGCTGTACACCAGTATTCTCTGCAGTGTTCTGTCTCATTAGCCTGTCATTAATAAACACCACCAGGAACGTTAACACATGATTTCCCTATTCACAAAGCTTTTTTGGGCTGAGTAAAAAGCATTCCTTACTGCCTTATTACTTGACCATTATGGAAAAACAACCAGCCCACCCCACAACAAGCCACAATACCCTGAGCGAAGCATGGTGAAAGTGTGGCTGATAACATCCTGTCTGCTGGATGGCCATCCTCTCCTGCACATCCTCTTTCCAGCCCCATGAACTCCACCTCCTCTTAACTTACTTCTGAAGAAATTTTGCAACAGCACCCTTGAACTCTCTTACTCTACTCCTGACAATCTCCTCTGTGTATCAGCATTGTCTCCCATCCATAATGAAGCCATGAAGAGCTCACTTTTTCCACACAGCTGAGGTTTAAACTAGAGAAGAAGCAAAGATCATTTTGTTTTCATCAACTCATCCTCACACCTTGAAGTTCATCAGCTTCACAGGGTACTAAGCTACAGTGAATCTTTCTGCCCTTGTCTACTTTTATTGCTCCCGCACAACAGAGTTAACAAAACTACAACAATCAGCTGTCAGCTTTTAAAGCGTCTTCTTTTTTCTGGCAGCAATCTCCCAAGGTCAAATATTTTGTAAGAAAGCATACCAAAAAAGCTGTCCTTGATGATGGAAACCAAACAGACTAAATTTAGCATGTATAAAATAAGCTGGCTTTGAGGACAGGAAGTTAAAAAATAAATTGCTAAATGTTTAACTCTTCAGTCAAATCACTCAAAATCCCTTCTTAGTTCACATCATGTCCCACCTCATTCTGTTTTGGCAGGAGAAATTTCAGACAAGATGATTTTGTTTTGTCAGAGTTAAAGGAGACTGATATGACAAAAATCATAGTCTATCTGAAAAGCAACTCATGATTTTAACCACATCGTTGACACTGCAGTACCAAACAGCAAGGTTTGGCGGTGCAGGTGCAGGTATGCAGTCTTCTGGGCAGGCAGTGCAGAACTTGTGGCCAGCTAGCTTTTTTCAACTTCAATCAGCATACTTTAAGGGCAAAACCTAAATAACCAGGAATACTCTGCAGGTTACAGAGTTACTAACACTTCACAGTAAAACAAAACCAATACATTTTAAATTACAAAAAAACACTTGCTCTAGCAGAATTCATTTTGCTTTTGCATAGCACACAGAGCACACTTTAATAACATGAGATGTGCAAGTGGATTGGGTTTAGGATAAGGTGTGTTCATTCTTTGCACATAACTTAGTTTTTAAAATTAAAAAGGAGTATTTTCCTTTTCTTTCTTGGAGCCAAGGGTAGAAGGTTAATCCCCCTAAAACTTCCGTTCTGAAGGTGCTGGCCATGAAGAATATCTGCCTGTATCAGGTTTTGTCCTGTCACAGTCCAACCAGGGATTTGCTGAGTACAAAAGGCTTGGCACACAGCTAACGTGGGTAAGTAGATGCCTGGACACTTCAAAAAGCCCTGTAAGTTATGGCTTAAGTAACCACTGCTTTACTCAGAGTCTTTTTTTGGCTTATTTTTCTAATCTAAGAGTGAACTATCTTTAAAGTTACAGAAAGATATGTTTTTCAAAACATCATGAGAAATTACATTCTCAGCAATCTCTTCTGCCTGAAAATGCCCACTTTACCCAAACCAACAAAATACACTAAAAAAAAAAAAAAAGAAACCAGTAATATAACAGCAAAAATGAACTAAAGAGCCTCTACTTGAAACACTCTGCTATCCCCTTGAAAAGATGACACATCTAAGACTCAACTGTGCTCTAGCTGAGATATGGCTAGCATTATTGATCTGTACATGAAGGGTTAACCAGTACAGTGGTAACAGACAGCTGTATAAAGGCGGAAAGGCAAACACGCAGACAGCTGAAAAGTAAAACTGAGCAAAATACTTAAAAATTTGTTCCCAAATGCAGAAGTTGAAACAGGCATTTGGGCCTTTTTGCTCAAGGCAGCTGCCGCAGGCTTTCCCAAGCTGACAGAACACTCAGGTTGGATGCATTGAACAAATGCAGCAGGTCACGCTGAAGAAGAGGGCAAAATGCAAGACAATTGGATCTTCCTGATTCTTTTCTGGAACCATAACTTAAAATGTGTCTTACTGTCAGTTTTCAGCAAACAGTTGATCTAGGTCAAGGTTAAATTTGTGTTCAGGGAAGAAAAGATATCCCCAAGAGATGGCACTCTCAAGTAAGGTTGAGTCAGACTCTGTTACGCCTCCCATTGAAGCAGCAACTGGCACTGAAAAAGCCAGGGTGCAGAGTCCAGGAATTATTAAAACAAAAAAAAAGGCTCAATGAAAATGCATTTTAAAAAGTTGGAATCAATTCAACAGGAGAGACTGAGAGATACTCACTTTAAAGTACTCTTGATTCACTTAATGTATCGTTATCTCTGTTTAACACTTAGAAGTTTGATTTCAAAGTGGATGTTTCCAAACCTCAAGGCCTAAAAATAGAATTTCTATTCTCTTCGTGGATCTGAAGAGACAAAAGAAACTCAGCGCATACTATGAGGCAATGGTGGCCTTTATTAGCCTTTAGTTTCTAAATGTGTAGACCTTAAAGTCCCAAAATAAAAAGAAAATTAATTAAGAGATGGGGAGACCAAATTCAAATCAACCATTCATAAATAGACAAGTAAAATTCAATATCCAAGGCTATAAAACTATCTTCTAACTCTTCCTGAGTGATCACACTGTGTTATTCCACAGCCACTTCAACAATAAAAAAGTACCATATGCTGCAGCCTTCAGTAATGGTTCGAACTAGGACTGGAGAAATAGGCTTCAAAATGAAAGGAGATCCCTATGCAAACAGCATTCATTTTTAAATATGTTTAACAATAAACGCAAATACATCTAGTGTGAAATGACTTATTTTTAAATAATACATTAGCACAGACATAGTAAGCACTAAGGTAACCACTAGGCATCTAATTCTCCCATCCCAAAATCGACATGTTTACCAAAGAGTTTCTCTTAACAGTACAGAAGGAGAAAAAATGATTAGAGATTTCTATGCCAAATAAACTAATGACCCCCTGTACTGTCTGGTACATTGAATGCAAAAATAATACATTTCTTCAAAATGAGGTCAACTTCTCAGTATCTCAAATTCTACATGGACCTGCTGTTACATTTCTGATGAGCAACAAAACCTACCCCCTTGTTCCCTAAATCATAAACACATTCAGAAAACTGTATGTTCAGCTTAGATGCATTATTTATATATGGGCAGTGTTACTAGAATGCTCTGTCAAAGGAAGAATCGGTTGACACAAAGGTGTGGTACTTGGATTTGTATTTGCTTAAGCGTATAAAACTTACTGCTATTATTCCTCGTATTAAGCAATAGTTGATGTGAAAATAATTTCTGAACAAATGGCAGATCCATAAATAATTGCTAAAGGGAAGGTAAAATACCAGGAAAAAAATACTCTATTGCCCCTAATTAATTTATTTTCAAATTAAAAATAAGGTTAGGTCTTTTTTCCTAGACAACAAGAACTGATGCATTTATCAGCTCTCTTTTTAAGTTTTTCCCCATGTTTTTTTGATAATTCTTCCCATTTTGATTTCACTTGGTTCTTTATTTTCTCAGTCTTAATTTAGAATCTTCCAATTCTATTTATCCAAAAACTTAAGTTAATAAATCTAAGTTCTTGATGTTTACATTAGAAAATAGTAAGGAAAATTCCACTAGACATATACTGGGATTTTTAAGTGAATTTTCTTTTGTCAGTTTAGACTAGTTACCTTGCCTGCCATGAAATACATCATGAACTTTGCACAAGTACATAACAAGCAGGTTTGTTGACAGAGAGGTCCATCAAACTAGTAAAGCTTAGTGAAATACACTAAAAAAAGAAGTACTCAGCAGCATTTACATTTCCAGGTGAAAATACTCAAATTATATTCTGTGATGTTTTTCAAACTAACATAGAAGCATTCAATGTTTGCATATAAGTCAATTTACACTAAAAATGAAAGCCTGAAGAATAACTTGCAGCCGTCAATTTGCTAAAGATCCACAAGTTAAAACATCATCACAAAATATTCATAAATGTATTAGCAAAAAGGACTACGATAAACAACGCATTAAACTATTACTTAAACCCTTCAACCACCTGTAAGCTGTTGCCCAGTCCAGCCAAAACTCAGCCATGCCCCAACTGGCCCCAGAGCTCAGCCCTCACAAGCTGATCTTACACTTCCAAGTCATTCCTCCTTGGGCAAGCAGCGCCAGCTACTGCAAGAGGGCTTTGTGCACCTGGTAAATACAGCTGACATGAAAAAGGCGTAACACTGGGCAGCTACCTGTTTTCATTCACTCCTCATTACTCAGTCTTGCTCTGAGGTATGAAGACATCCATGAATTGCTTCAACAATTCTACACAACAATGCTCCACCAACTCTCCATCAGGAGTGGTGCTAACAGAGGGTGCCATGCCTGAAACTCACATCTAGTATGTGAGTTATATACATATATATTCATATACTGCAACTGGGTTTCTTTCTCTTTTTTTGCTTATCTTCATTCATTTTAATTTCCAGCAGAAGAATTAATTTTCTCAAATAAACCTCCTTCTGTTTAATACCCCTCAAACTTAAGTTTAGTTCATTTTGTTCTTTTGACCTCACAAGTGACTGCGTCTCAATTTCAACATTTTTTACTAAAACAGATAAACTGAGTAGAGAGAGATGTAGTTAGGTCTGACTAAAATTAAACCTTTCAGTAGCTTTAAAAAAACCCTGTTCACTTCAGAGAGAAAAACATTTGAATGCATTTTTACTAAAACTTTCTGATGTCTACTCCTCGAACTTATTGTTGGTTCTAGTAAAACAAACACGCCTTGTGCTGTTCACTGGTACTGAGAGAAGACAGCCTGAATTTGCGTAGACAAAACCTCTCATCCTCCAAGTGTGGGTGGCTCTACTCCAAGATCATTATTCTGGGTGCAAGCAGTTTGCATCTCTAACTCTCTTGAACTCCTCCTGCTTCCTGCTGCCACCCTTCCTCTGGGATTGGGGAGCACTGAGGAGGACATGAGCTAACCTCGAAGAAGGAAGAAGAGCCAAATTTGTGCAAGAGTAACACTGGCTGGAAAAAAGCCCCTACAGAGGCAGACAAAATGCAGAGATTGGTTCTGGCACTGTCTGAAACGGGAAACCAATGTAATAAGTCCTGGCTGGGAAGGCTGGAATACCATCAGCAAAGAGACCTGGACTTCAAGGGGTCATGTGAGGTGAGTCTGCAAATTAAGGAAATTAGGCCCTTTAAATCCTAAGCAAGCCATTAGGTTAACTGATGTCACTTCAGATACAACCCGGAGACCTATGAGATGAAGATGAGAATGGGAAGGAAATGGTGCTCATCTCCCTGGGTGTGGAGTTGGCTGGAAAGGCTGTGGTGCTGGGATGGATGTGAAGAAGAGTGTCCCAGCCTGAAGAAGAGGAGGCGGGTGAATGAACACACAAGAGGGTTTGTGCCAAGTAAAGCAAAGGGTCCCACCAGTGCCTGGCACAAGACCTGAGGCCACTAAAATTCACCTTTCCTTTGCTGGCATCAAATATCCCTGAAACCCGATGGTGAAACATCCTGTCCCTCTGCAACACCTATCCACAAAAAAGAAGACAAGAACTGCATATTCCAGTAATTGCTGCAATAAGGTCTCCCTGAAGCCTTCTCTTCTCCAGGGAGAGCAACTCCATCTCTTTGAGTCTTTCTTCATTGAAAACAATGCTCTGATGGCCCATGAGACACCCTTTTGCAGCACGTACTCTTCTTGTTTTTTAAACAGCTTGTCTGAATGATTTGCAATCCACTACACAGGGGCAAGGTTGGCAGCTACTGCCCATCTTTACACATACTTTTGTCATGGCAAAAATCTAATTTTCTGTGTACTTCCCAAGCAACAGACTTCACAGTAACTGCCTCAGCAGCAAAGAACAACAGGTCTACCACCTCTCCAACTATGAACTGGACAGTTTTCCACAGAAAGTTGAAGCAGGTAAGAAAAATTTTGATAACAAGGAAGGTTTACTATCCCCTCAGTAATCACAGAATTAACAAGGTTGGAAAAGACCATGGAGTCCAACCTATTACCTAATATCATCTTATCATCTAAGCCTAATCATGTCACTAAGTACCTCCTCCAATCTCTTCTTAAACACATCCAGTCTAAACCTCCCCTGACAACCACGTCCTCCCATTCTGTTACTGGTACCCGGAGAGAAGAGACCGACCTCCACCTGACTACAACCTCCTTTCAGGTAGTTATATAGAGCAATAAGGTCTCCCCTCAACCTCCTCCTCTCCAGGCTAAACAATTCCAGCTCTCTCAGTCACTCTCCACAGGGCTTGTGCTCCAGCCCCTTCACCATCCTCATTGCCCTTTTCTGGACATGTTCAAGCATCTCAGCATCCCTCTTAAACTGGGAAGCCCAGAACTAGACACAGTATTCAAGATGTGGCCTAACCAGCGCTGAGTGCAGGGGGAGAATAACTCCCTTAGTCCTACTGACAACACTATTCCTGATACAGGCCAGGATGCCATTGGCCTTTCTGGCCGCCTGGGCACACTGCTGGCTCATGTTAAGTTTCCTATCAACCAGCACTCCCAAGTGCCTTTCTCCCTGGTCACTCTTTAGCCACTCAGTTCCCAACTTATAGCTCTGCATAGGGTTATTGTGGCCAAAGTGTAGAACCTGGCACTTAGACTTGTTAAACCTCATGTTATTGGATTCATCCCATCTATCATACATAATAGAGAGTTAAATGCTTCAGATTAACTCTGTAAGAACAAAAAAAAAAAAATCCTCAACAAATAAACCCCAACACATTGAACAGAGACTCACCTAGATAGCAGGAAAGTGGTTTTTCAGAATAGCATAACATCCCACTGCGACTCAACATCCTCACCACCTGCAGCACCAAAGTCCCTCTGGAAGAAGGAAGGTTCAGTTGGGAAACCAAAGTCCCACACTGGCATTTGTTCTGCATTTTACAGGAAAATAATGACATTGAGGAGGCAGTCTGAGTCTACAGTTCTGATTTCACATTATTTAGATAATCACTGAATGGAGTCAGTGAAGGGTATTTTGTAAGTAATATGTGAGATGGTGCAAGCCTGTCTTCCTCTAGCACAGCTGCTGACAAACTCTGGCTTATGTGCCAAATGTGGCATGTGGGTAGACTGCAAGTAGCACACAGCAGGAATTAGATGCTTAAATCATCTGTCTTTCACAGAACCAAGATGTCACGAATTACCTGTCTGGTAATACTTAGCCAGCTAAGAGAGAAATCCTGCTGAGAACAACATTATTGAAAATTTGCTTAGCAAGTAAACTATCATCAGAATATTCTCTTTCTCTCTCTCTCTCCTGTCCTGTAAATCTTAAAACATTTAAAGCAGACCAGTTTGAAAAGGATGCATCAGAAGATCCCATCTCAGACAACAGCCTCCTAACTGCACCTCATAAACCACAAAAAAGCCTCATAAACAGAACTCTTCTTGCATGTGTGGGAGATAGACCTGAATCCCTTCAGGCACTGGTGCAAACTGAACCCAGACCTTTCAGATCATATACTGTTAGTAAAAAACATTACATTCCTCCAAATTTTTGCATGCAAACACAAGATTTAAGGATTTCACTTTTAAAATCTGGCATTGAAATCCCTACTGATATTTCACACCCATTTATTTTGCTGTGTACAGAATTAGAGGGAAAGAAAAGTCAGATTCACACTTGCCTATGACTAGGTATCCAAGCGACTAGCTGACATGGGCATCATTTAACACAACAGTGCTGTGAAAAGACTGTTTATAATCCAATTACAAGCCCTTTAAAGAATGACTCACAGTTAATATAAGCCCAGGTGGCCTTCACAGACAGATCACAGACTTGACTATATTACATGGGAACAAGAACTTTGACATACAAGGGACTACTCCTCAAGTGCACTAAACACTTCTGAGTACTCTGTTTAACTTCAAATCCAATCACTCTACGGCTTAGACAGCCATTTATGTTCAACTACCAACTAATCCAGTGCCTGCAGAGGATACAACTGATAGCTTTGCTGTCCTGGAATATAATGACAAGATTGATGACCTTTTTTTTCCCCTTCCCTCCCTTTTAAAAAGGGACTTGTTCTTATAGGGAAGGAAAATAACAGTTTTATTTCACTGTCACAGATACTGCATTTTATTAAATTTAAAGGAAGCTCATGATCATACTGAAAGGTCATCACTTGAACCTTAGAAAGCCAGCTGTACTAGCACAACGACTTACCTCCAGTGGCTGTGCTACATGAAGGAACACGACAAAGCCAATACCTTTGTAGATAAAAGGAAGCAGATTTCGCTTGCTGTGAGAAACGGGCTCACAAAGATCATAATTTGTAATGTAATTTATTCTAAAGCAAAGGCAAAGCAGTGCTGGGTGCATGGTACGGGAGAATCCAAGTCAGGGGCGGAGCGTTCATTAACAGATTTCACACTTTATATCTTGAGATAAAGCATAGGCATTAGGTATTTTGAAACCAGGAGGGACTATTATAATAATTCCATACATAGGCATAAACTAGAAGGGATTATTATAATTACTTCCCAGAAATCATTTACATAGGCTCCCTCCATTCCCCTCCCCTTTGAGCATGCTCAGTTAATTGTGAGGAAGGGTCTCCTTCTGCATTTTGGAGGAAGTCAGAGTTTATCCTCTTCATAACCTCTTCACCTCAGCCACAAGATCAGTTTGAGCTGGCCTGTTGATGCCGTAAGGAGCCTGAGATGTTACAGTGTTCCAAAGTTGCCATATTTCTGGCCGTAATTTGCCATATTGATGTCTGCCCCGTATTCACGGATTAAAGGTTTTGCAGGACCCGCGGGAGACACGTAATCCACGTATATGAAGTATGACTGTACTTGCAGTTGGGCTTTTGTTCTTACAGTTATCTCATAGCTGAGGCTCCAGTTGATCTTGTGGCAGGCTCAGTGGACTGATCCTGTTAATGAACTGGGCAAGAGCAGGGGCTGCCCTGGTGACTTCTCCTGGAGTTTCAAGCTCCTGTCTCCTGCTTTTGGAACTATTTAGAAACTCATACAGTTCAAAATCACTTGTGCATAAAGGTTCAGATATTCCACACAAAACCCTATAACATAATTAGACAAACTTGTATCCTAGCTTATACTATTAGCATTTAAAATATCCCTAAGTATGCAATATCTACATCATAAGTGATTATACACATATACTTTATTTTATGAGGGTCAAAACTGCTTTCTTCCTTCACACTTACCAAATTTTAATTGTGTTTTGTATGTGAACATATTATACCTTAAAATTTGCTTATTTCATTTTATGATGTATTACGTGTTCAGCATAACATTAGACAGTGAATCAGCCCCAAACACCAGCCTCGTGGGATACAGGCATTACTAAGAGTGACCAGGGCAGTTGCTGAACCAACTTATGCCTGCTGTTCTGAGAGAATCACTTTCCAAATGGCCAAGAAAGCCAGCTTACCAACTGATTCACCCTGACTATTAAAAATACATTCCAACAGGGCTGACAATTAAAACAGTAGGGTTGTCTGGCTCCCATAAAACCCCTAAAAAAACTTAATGTGTGAATCTATTGAGGGAAATCTCAGGTTATTTATTCATACTTAGAATCTCAAAGGAAAGAACATTTGTTTAGGCCAGAATTTGCAGACTGTGCCCTGCTTCAGGCATCACTGATCTTTCAAAATGCTGGTGAGAATGTACCCAAATGTGAAAGATTTAGGAACATTAATAAGACAAAACAATCAATCTTTTTATAACGTTACAGAAGATGTAAATCTAAGAAAAGGAGAAGTTTGGGAAGTAAAACCTAATTCATGCTTTGCTTTCATCTGATCTGTCTCCAAAGACTTCTATATATACAGAACAATAGTATCACGTATGATTTTAATACTGACTATACACTACAATTATGGTGTTTGAAATCACATCTCCTTTACATCTTAAAGTAACAGATACTACCACATAGGGATATGTTTACCATCATGAGGTTAAGACAGTTACCTCTGGAAAATTAGTTTACCTTTTAACTCTTTCAAGATACAGAAATAAGTCTTAGGAAGATAATGCAACACTTGGAATAGCAATTGTGTAAGACAAAGGTAACAAATACATTAACTGGTAGTGCTTGGAAAGGTACCATATTTCAGTAGGCCTCCCCTGCATCAAAGGTTGTGAAGGATGGGAGACTTTTTTTCAGTATTCCCCTTACAGACCAACTTCATCCAGTAAAACAACTAGTCTGGCTATACTCAAACAAGCAGTCAAATCCTCCTGGGGAACAGATATTTTTGGGTCTTGTCTTCAATATTACAGATCTGTCAGAAAGGTCAAATTCATGATATATAAATAGTAAGAAATATGCCACTAATTTTCCTACCACATACTTTTGGTAAGGACACAGAACAATGCAAAACATAAGGAAGGACAAAAAAAACCTGAAAGAAATTTGAACAGATTAACTCACTTAGTTAATCTAACTCATAGCTAGAGGATCTAAGAAAGGGAACTAGTAAAAGCAAGTCCTGCATTTGGTCTGTACAGAGGTGTTCGCATATAAACAGGGAAAGACATCACTAGGCAAGATGATCTCAAAACCACAATGAGCACTGAACTCCGTTCCTCAAACAAAAAGATATATGCCATTAAAATAAAAAAGATGGAATATAATGGCTTAAAACCCAGAATATATAATCTGTTTAAAATTATCATAACATAGTATTTCTGAAATATTTAACCCAGACAAACATCCTTCCTTAACAGGTGGCTTATGAAATTTGAGAGGCACTTAGTTATCAAATATTATTCTACTTATGGTACTCATGGGTAAACATGCCTCTTGAAATCTTGCTGTGAATTTTAAGTACTAGGTCTTAGCTCACTTCAAGTTAACCAAATAAACTTAATAAAACACTAGAGCAGAAGTCAATGAATCAATCTACATTACACAAGATAAAATCCAGAAAATGGTGAAAAGAATGTGTCAAACTGCTTTTATTGAGGCAATTGTCATGGGTTAGTGTTAGAGATACTTGCAATATGTATCTATTCTGAATTTTTTCATCTTTTTTTTTTTTTTTTCCTGGGGTGAACTCAGTCAGCTCCCGCCATTCCCTTGCTGCCCCCACCACTGGGTGCTGCCAGGTGGCTGGCCCACAGGGGAGCCACAGACGGCCAGGACCGCATTTCCCAGAGCCCCTCAGCTCAGCCAGTGCGCACACGTGGTCCAGGAGAGGTCGACTGCCCGTGGCCCCAGGGGAGCCCGTGCCACTGGTGGCGGGCAGGTGCCACTGTCGTGGCGGTAGCATGTGGGACGCAACTAGAGGCTGACATGTTGTGATGTATACCAGTGTCTCTCCCAGAATTAACAGAAGACAGAAAAAATTAGTGTCCCCTAATGCTCCCCATTCGGGGGAAATAGAACAATAGTGGGAGAGGGTAGAGAGGCTTTTAAAAAGTTGCTGCTTCTAAGATCCCTAGCTCTGTTTCCTTCAGACTGCTCCAGCAAAGTGCTGTGCCAAATCCAGCTGTTCCTCACCTGTTCCTGTTCTTCACCTTCTCAGTGTTTTGGCTGACCCTTCCGACAAAAGACTGCATCCTATCCCATCCCAGCAACAAGCAGCAGACTCTAGATTCTGCCTTGCTACTTAAATGCTTTTGTTACAGGGTTTTTTAATCCTTTTTTAGGTTTAGAGTGTTAGTGGCTAGTGTAAGTCTGGGTTCCAGTGCATTAGAGTTGTTTGGAGCTGTGGGGGAGGCTTAGTTTTCATTTCTGTTTTATTTTTATTTCCCTGTTACCAGTACCATATTCATAAACATACATTTTCATATATATTTTTTAATAAATCTTGTTACATCTCTAACAATCTCCTATCCAAAAAGTAGTAAGTAACCCCTTCACTGTCTCAAACTGAAACACAGTAAATAATGAATATTTGGAGAAAGTGTACTTTGAATATTGTAAAAAAACCCACTAACACCTGTCACAGTAATGGCATACCACAAACAGGCTTCAGGTAGGGCTATTATTCCCTGATCCTGCATTTGGATATCTATAATATAAGTGTTCAAATGTGAGCTGAAAGATTTCAATCTTTCCCTATAGTCAGTAGAGCCAGAAGAGGCCAGAGAGCTCCTGGGCTTTCAGCTAAAAAAAGGTTCCCCTTATTCACCAGGCTCAACCACCAGCCTACATATACAGACAGAAATGAGCTAAAGCTAAGGTGGGAAAGCACATCACTTGGTGATTTTTCTAGTATGGCTTCTGTATGCTGAAAAAAGGCAACTCTCAACCTACTGCATTCAAAAGCACAAGCAAGATTTCACATTGGGAGCTCTATACTCATCCCTTTCCAACTCCTAACTGTAGACCTCAAGATGCAAAAGGGGTAAGTAAGGAAAGAGGGAAGCCAAGTGCCCCTACAAGAAAGAACATTCTCATTCAGAAATTCTGGCTTCTTCCATCTGCAAATATTCCCTTCATTTTGTCCAGATTAACTTTTGGCCGAAGGTACACATGGTCAGAATGAAGCTGCAGTAAAAACAGGAAAAGCACAGTAGGGAGCAGAAGTAGCACAATGTTACTCATCCAAACTAAAACAGAGTTGATAATAGGATGCTCCAGAAAGACTTCTTTTCTTCTTTAAATGAGGCACCATTGATAAAAGGCATTAGACTTAAAGGATGTCCACAATACTGAATTTCAACCTCAGCCTAACATTCCCAGGAAGGGTATTAATAGCTTTAGGACAATCAAGAGAACCACAGTTATTAAGAATATTTAATACCAGGAACCAGTGAAGTGTTTCAATTTACTCTCAACAGAAAACTCTAAAGTGACTAGTAAAATAAAAATATCTCAATAGTAATGATTTTGATAAAATGGAGTAATGTTCATTAGTTATATTCATGACAGACATTTTTGAACAGAAAAATTAAAAGTACATGGAAGATTAGAAAGAATGAGTAGGGCACATGTGAATTGCTGTCTTTTCTGTTTTACGGTGTATCACAAAAGTATTGAAAATTACAGTATTATTCTGAGCTTGTGTTACTGAAGTCACAATGTAACCTGATACAATTTGTAATTTACATACTATTACTATTGATAGAAAATGAATGGAAATATAATAAACACAATACTTGTGTCGTTAGTAAATGGCATGGGTGCCTGTGATCAAGTTCACTTTGGAGCTGAACTCGATGCATTGAATCAGCTCACCTTGTGGAATAACAATTTCTGATGCAGTAGGCTGCAAACATGAAAAACAAATTTTATTTTTCATTAACAGTGACTGAATTTAACAGGTCTCCAAGAACAATGAGCTATAGCTTTTTGGTTGCTTAAACTACCAAGATTACTACCAAAAAACCAACAGGCATTATTGTGAGAACTGCAGACACAGCCTCACATGTCCCTAAAGCCTTGGGCAGCTACAAGACCACCACTGTGCTCCAGCAATGACTAACTTCATCAATGGTTAGCTCTCTCTGCCTGCCATCTGCTTACACCACAGCCAGAGAGGTGACAAATGCTTAACAGGGAGGAAACTGACGACTGAGTATTTGGCAACTATAATCAGCATAGCACGTATTTTTGGGTGATGAATCACCACTTTTATCCCAGACACACAGTGCCGGTACATTTACTGCACAGAAAACCTCTTTTAGGGAAGGGGTTGGGTACTGGGCAATGAACACCACTCCTGGAAGAGCCATGTCAAGAGACTGCTTTGGACCGATCGGAAGATCTTATGGTCAAAGGTTGCTGTTTGCAATATTGCTCACTGTCATTCACAGGTCATACATCGAGCACTGGGAATATGAGACTACTGGCCTGGTCTCCGAAAATTTATTTATAGTCAATAAGGATCACATTTTCTTTCATAAGGACTGAAAAGATGACTGAGGATGAAATGAAGTCATGCAAGGTGTCAGTGATGGCGTCCAGGGAGAAAGTTGGATCCCCTACCTTGTGGGCCACTTGTATTAAAACCATGTCACACCACAACAACAGTACTTCAAATACTTCAAACTCTGTCAAAACATTGAATGAACGTGCAATAATTGGAAAACTGGAAAATCCAAATATTTCAATGTATCTCTGAAATTCTGCACTCCACAAAGCCTCTGGCAGCCTCGCCATAGGCTGGCTGGGACCAGGGCCAGGAGACCTACCCGATACCATCACGGGCTAGAAATGGCCCTCCGGCTACCTTCAAAGCCCACAGAGGTGACAGTAAGGTGAAGCATCTTTATTTGGCACTACATTGCATGTGCTCTTCAGTAGTGCTGTACGTTGTCAAGGTTTATTTGCCCTTCTCCCCTTGCCTCTCATTCAGAAGTTGGGACTAGTTCAAGGACTGACACAAGGTTTCGGTACATCCTCCACGGTCTCTTGAACACAGACTTCCACCACAGCAGCACTCTTAGTCACAGGATAATTACAAACAGGTTGGCAACTACCTGTTGTACAGCATATCAGATCTATCACAAATGACATCCTTATAAAATTGTAACAGATTCACTGTCTGAACATTAAGAGATGTGACAAAGTCCACAAACACACACTTCAGCGTAGTGAATGGGTGAGACCAGTGCCTTTGCTTCAGTGTTTCTTTTGGTAGAATCCCAAATTTTCAACAAATGCAGCAGTAGATTTCCTTCTGCAACACCTGAACAGGCACCTCATAATTTAAACAGTTGCCTTACCACTGCCTACCAAATGACTCTGTGCTTTTCATTCTGCCTTTAAACTGTCATCAGCAAGTGACAAGGCTTTTTTATAAGCCCAAGTCTGAGAATACGTCTGTCTATATCAATGTCCACCCCAAATTCATTCATTTTGGGATCCATCATGAAGAGTAGAATAATTATTATTTACGATAGATACAAACACAAAACCCAAAATATAAATTAAAATCTTCAAATAAAATTATAGACAGATAGATATGCTTTTGTATATATTCATACTATAATAATAATTTAGACATACAAAGTTGTAAATATGAATGCATATATTATAAAGACAAAATTTTTGAGACCAGGGCAATTCTTTGAACCACAGAACTTCTACTCAGTGACCTGCAGAACCACTGAAAAATCTGTGTAAGACTTTACTTATAGATCTCTTTTTCTTTTTTTTTTTTCCCCTTTGCAAACCTTTTAGGAAAAAAACCACCCAACAAAAATGAGCACCAGTTCTTCCTTTTTAGCCAGTTAAGTTTTTATTACTATTCCTCCTCAATTTCCCAATGTACATTTTAGTTTGAGAACATTCAACTTATTTCTGCTTGTACAGTTTGGCTTACACCAGCAAAATCCTAGTATTGTCCTGTCAAAGATCAAAAAACCAGAGTAGATTCTAAGAAAATCAGCTCTTAATCCCATTAGATTTCCAGTTACACTCATGATTCTTCTCTTTGGGGGCCATTCACTAAAATGCCCTTTTCAACTCTGGCTTCTTATTTTTCATATTTCCGTCAGAAATTCAGTAGCTGCTCACAACATTCAGCAAGATATATTTTTGTAGTGAATATACAATGCATTGGGGTAATTACTTACAAGAAACAGAACCTTAATATAGACTGCATATACACTTGTTGCTTCCATTTTGCAATCCTTTAGTGTATAAAACAGATCTAATGCCACAAGGCTAGTGCTATTACTGATTTCCAGCCACCTTTGAGCATAACTACAATCAATTGTTCGCGATTTAATCATAATTTAAAGTATATCACAATAACATCATACATCACTCTGTAAAGCAATGATGTCTACTTAAAAACCTACTTATCAATTGTCCTGAATCTGAATTTAAGCCCTATTCTTATTTTTTAATTATCATACACAACAGTAGTAAGTTTTCCAAAACCCCACGAAGCTCTGCATGATGCTATCAGACACATCAATGCTTTTAGAGTGACTAATACAAAAACTTTACTTCAAAGCCACAACACAAATGCAGTGTGGTATTCTGCACAGTAAACAAGTCTTTCTGTAACACAATACCACTCTCCAAAGTAAGAACTTAAACAATCAATTTTCTCTTAGTTTATTGCTAGTTCTAGGCATTTACAATTAAAGTTTCAGTACAGTTCCATTAAGAGCCTGTAACAAGACTCAACAGTACTGTAAATATATTAACCCATACAGGAGATTTCAGTAACATACTGAAATTAGTTGAAATAGTTTTGTAAGTTTACACATTTTTTTGAACAGGACATAGATCAAGACGGAGGATTTCAGAAAGGATTATTCCTCTGCCATGGAATATTCTACCTCAAAATTTCCCTAGAAACAGTAAGCCCTTTTGACCTGCTATCAGGCTACCACCACCTAAGCCCACATCCACTAAACTCTTTCAAATCTTTTGGCACCATATTAAAGTGATGGTGCCTGACACCTTGCACCCTGAGTTACAAACCCTCTGAAAAGAGGCCAATGATACAACTGGGAAAACACATTAAAAAAAAAATAAAAAAATTGGTTACCTCTGTGACTATATACATATCTTTAAGGGACTGATAGAATTAAAGATCCGTTCCATATAACTAGGTAGGTACCTAAATCCCCTTAAACGCAAATTGGGAATGTAAGTGCTGTAGTACATCTGGAGCACAGATTTACCTTCAAGTCCTGTCCACCTGTCTTTCTCCTTCCCTCTCCTCCTCTACCATGTACACGGCTGCCACTAGCGTAAACCCCAAGGTGATCGTTTCTCCACTAGCCTATCAAGCAATCACTGCTGTGCTATAGCTGGTTAATCAAACACATCCTTTCTGAAACCTACACACTGGCACTGTATCTGCCACTTTGAATTACTGACTGAATATTCAGCTCCATTTGCAAACCTCAGTCTGTCCCAATCCATTATCACATGACACTTGGTCAGCAAGCAGATTGTAAATTAACATTTCCATCCCCTGCTGTAGCCTTTTAGTCATAGTAATTACAGTAAAATCTCTTTAATCAGCAGACTCACAAAATAACCAAGGTGGATGTCGTCTATTTGAGGAAGACCTTGTGATACACATTGTGTCACCAGCTGAAAGGGGAGAATATCAGACTTTGCTAAGGTAGTAAAGAAGGTTTCTCACATTCAAACCAGGACCAGCTATTTGAGTTCCTCAGTGATGCAATGTCTTCTGCTGCAATTAAACTGAAACAAGCAACATATTTCTAGTTTTCTCTTTTATTCTCAGTGCATTTCTAATTATTGTAATAAAACAATCCCACAAAATGCTTGCAGATCACCTAAGCGAAGATAGATGTGCTCTGTAATATAATTTCTTCAATGTTCAAGGCAGCCTTTTCAAGAAGGCTTATAATTAAGAAAGCTTTTGATGGCAAAATTGGGCCTCCACTGTTCATCAAAGGACCAAAGACACCCCTCAGCATGTATAATTCCACACTTATTTGTTTCAGGGAAATCTCGACAGGAAAATAACGGTTCCTTCCATTTCTTTCTTTTCTGTTAGTTAACTCCAGCCTCCCAACTGCTGCAGCACAGATTACTTGAGGGGGAAAGTCAGCGGCACATAATTCCCAGGAAAACTTTTGCATGTGTTTTGCACTTGGGGTGAATGAACCAGCTTAGGGAAAATGTCCTTCACCAGAACCTATGGGTATGTTCCAGAGCAAATTCAGTGCTCACTTAAAATTCATGAAAATTGCAGGCAGCTGAAACAGTCTGTCCTTCTAACCAATCCTATTTCTCATTCTTCAGATTTCCCCAAATACATCAGGTCAGACCCAGTTAACGTCAGAGGTACAGCACTGCCAAGATTCTTCAAAGGCTTGAAAGACTCATAAACAAAACACAATACAGTTATGCAAAGCTTCTGTGTTGAAACAAAGTCTACCTTTGAGAAATCTTCCAAGGTTACCAAATTATTTAATTTCCAAGAAAAATTCTTAGGTTTATAGGACACATCTGAATTCCCAACTTGCAAAGCTATTGGGTACTCAAGACACAAGAATTTCTGCTTACAGAGAAATAATCAATTAAAAGATGCACAAAAAAATAACAGGGGAAACATATGTAAGCAAAAGATATCTAAGAAGCTTTGTTCTGTCTCAATCTTCACGACAAGTCAAACAGTTCTTGATCCTGCTTTTCAGTGTTTTGATCCTGTCATTGATTTATCTACCAGAGAAAGTAAGTTAGTTTAATCTTCAGACAGTTACTGAAATCGCTGTTACTAGAGGTAAAAAGAGTTCAGAAAAAAAAAAATCTTCATTTACAAACGCTTTTTATACTTGCAAATTTCATTAATCAGTCTCCTTACAAGGTGCACAATTAAGACAATAAATAGAAACCGTTTCTAAAAATTACCAAACTCACAGAGGTTCTAGGGCAATCTCAACCGTGTGTCAAATTCTCCTCCACTGCTTCTTTGATGTTCCTAGCCAAAGAGGTTTTTAAGAAATATGGACATTCCCTCACCCCAGCTCTATTCCCTCTGTGCTAAATCCATGTGCTTCCCCCCCACACAACATTCATAAGTCACTGAATTTACAGTCTTATTAGGAAAGGATCCATTTAAAGAAAAGTCCAACATGAATTTTTCATCAGTTTGCTCCTTTGGGTATTCCAGTATTCTTCAAAGAGAATGTGTCAGTAATTAATGCAGGTTCGTAAGTTTCTTCCTAGGAGTCGGCCCACATATGTGGTTTTGTCCAACAGGGAATGTCCCTAAGCAATGGTCTGAGGAGCACTGGGACCACTAGTGAACCTAGAGCCACTTTAATGTAATCGTCTAGAAGTCCCTCTGAAAGAAGCATGGTCTTTACTTTTCATTCTTCATATAGAACTTGATATGATCTAAATACCTCCTTTCCTGACAGCCTATTTTTACTGGTTTTATATTTCTCCTATACTACCCAACTTGGTATTAAAAGCCAAGTGAAAAAATTCCAGAAGTAACTGAAATATTTAATATGTTTTGAGAAAATATGACGAAGTTTATGAAGAGAACATTACTGATGTCTTCTCACTAGAACTCGACAGAAATAATGGGAATTACAGCCAATTCCTTCTGGTTTGCAGTTACACAAGGACAAGAAACGCAGTCATAGGAGATGTCACAGAAAGACATCTGGTCACACAAAGACCAAAGAAGAAAGAAAACCTGAGATAAGTAACAGATACAGAATTGCCAGATACAACACAACTAAATCCATTTCTATCAAACGCTGTCAAGTGGCTCTTAGAGTAGACCTGAAGGCAGAGAACTACAAGATATCTTAGAGGGCAGCAGCAAGTGATATTTTTAGTTTTAAATCAGATAGCTTTATAAAGACTATGTCCCTAAAGGCCATTCCCACACATTAAACTTTATCTCTTGCCACCCACAAAGATCACATGGCACAGCCTCTCCATGCTGTACTCTGCACACCACACTCAAAGCATAATAAAAACATGGTCTTCTCACTAGTTCCCCACCCGTGCCCCTGAAACTACCTTCTCATCCAGAATTAATGATTCACACTATTACGCAATGTCTTCCAAAATTTACTCTGACTTTCTTCCCAGATATGCTAGTCCAACCACTGGAACAGCAGGAAAGAGATTAAATTTGATACCACAATATCTCTGCCAAGAAAAAGGCAATTTTTAAATCAGAGGCTGCTTTTAATCACTACCAACACTCTGTGGGCAACAGGGTTTTTTACTCTGATCTCGGCTACAGTCACAGCCAGGAAAATGAGCTGTTAGTCTGAAACTAAAAACTTCACAAAAATTGGATGACATTCTTGACAGATTATTTCTCACACATAATCAAATGTTCTAACCACAGCAGCAGTCAATGGACAAAGATCAGTCATTTCCCATTAAGTTGGGAACTATACAATGCAAATGCTGAAGATTCAACAGTAAACACCTTTACACACTTCCTGTGTCCTGGTAAGTGGATTCAATCAAGTCCATGAACCAAGAATCCAGAAGCTTGTCTGTAAAGGTAATCCAAATCAAAAAAATTTACATGGACTACACTTGTTTAGTTTCCCACAACTTTTCTATGTCAAAGGTGCCGTACAGAAAAAGAAGAGAAAATGTTCTTGTAACAGTCCATTCAAGAATGTAGAAGGTTTGAAAAACTACAAGTAAGCAAGCGAACAAACAAAAACCTCTGAACATCTTTTCCATATTCAGTAGCTTTCTTTCAAAAAGAAAGCAGTATCATGATATGTACTCCTCAGACTCCTTTCCTTCCCCATCCTTGACACGGCATAGCAAGCCTGTATGCAATCTTCGTAAGTGAAACATACTGGTTCAGTATCTTTCTAATACTTTCCATTAAAGGTTATTTTTATTACTGTTAAGCTAAATTTTCAGTACAGTATAGCTACAATCCAGCAGACATATATATCTTGAGTTTTGACATTTGAATCCCACTCATTGTTAAGTTGGCATCCTTGCAAAAACCAGATTATGAACTCAGACTCTCATGGTACAGCAAAGCCCACTGATGTGTTATCTCCCTACAACTCTTTAAAAATTGCACATTTTACAGAGCATCATCATTGTTCAGGCACTTTCAACTGATCTTTTGCTGACTAAGTATCATTTTCCTTTCAAAATCCTTTTCACTGCTACTTCCCAGCAGTAATAAACACAGTTCTTTCAGGTAACAGCTGCCGTGCAGTTTGACACTGTTGAGAAACCTATTACAATGACTGTGACAGAAAGGTATCTTAAAATGAAGCTCATTTCCCACAGACTTTGAAACTACATGAGCTTTTGAATGCAAGTGTATGAAGCGCATTTTCTTTGTAACACTTGAACTGAGCAGTTACCTTAACTGACCCAGCAGAGTAAAGTGCCAAGCAGCATCTCTGAATTGGATATGCACAGCCAGCACAGACCGTGCAAAATAGCAAGGGCAGCACACAGAACTTGAAAGAAAAACTTTGGAGTTGGGTGTTTGGGGGTTTTTTGTGGGGTTGGTGGGTTTTGGGGGGTTTTTTTTGGTTTTTTGTGGATTTGGGGTTTTTTTGAGTTTGCAAGCAGTGACCACATTGCTTTAAGCATCTACAACACAACAGCAGATCAGAGTTGGGTGAAACAGGATGCCTGTCACAGCATTTTTGTTTTCAAAGACTATTTAAGAAAAGGCTTAAGTGTCCTGGGTCCCCTATTTCATTCCAGCACTACTCCAACAGTAACACTGCTACATATGTTTGTAACTCCACATTGACTTTAACAAGCATACCAAACATATCACTGCCCCTTTTTAAAATTATGACCAAGATATACAAATGGGGCATATAAATAAGCGTATTTCTTTAACACCTGCAAAGTACAAGCAAGCAAGCAAGCAATACAACATATTGCTTGCTTGCAATATGAATATCATTTGAATATCACATTCAAATGCCTCATCTCTGGTACAACTCTTACAGGAGACTTTAATCTGCCTGATATCTGCTGGGAACTTAACACAGCAGAGAGGAGACAGTTCAGAAGGCTCCTAGAGATAGTTGATGACTGTTTCTGGATGCAACAGGTGAGTGAGCCTACCAGGGGAGAGGCTGTGCTCGACATATTGTTTACAAATAAGGAAGGTTGGTTAGTGATATTGTGGTTGGAGGAAACCTGGGATATAGTGACCATGAGATCATAGAGTTTTCAATCGGTAGTGTGACAAGAAAGGGCATGAACCAAACCTAAATGCTCAATTTCCGGAGGGCAGACTTGGGCCTGTTTAAGAAATTAATTGGGAGGGTTCCATGGGAAACAGCCCTTAATGGCAGGGGGGTCCAGGAAGGCTGGACATACTTTAAGAATGAGCTCATGAAGGCGCAGGAGCAGGCAGACCCCATGTGCTGAAAANACCTTGACAGACTAGAGGAATGGGCACACTCAAATAATATGAGGTTTAACAAGACTAAGTGCCAGATTCTTCACTTTGGACATAACAACCCCATGCATTACTATCATCTGGGGGACAAGTGGCTGGAGAGTGGTGAAATGGAGAGGGATTTAGGAGTAATGATTGACAGGAAACTCAATATGAGCCAGCAGTGTGCCCAGGTGGCTAAGAAGGCCAATGGCATCCTGGCCTGTATTAGCAACAGTGTGGTCAGTCGGACTAGGGAAGTTATCCTTCCCCTGTACTCGGTGCTGGTCAGACCACATCTTGAGTACTGTGTCCAGTTCTGGGCTCCCCAGTTTAAGAAGGATGTTGAGCTGCTTGAGAGGGTCCAGAGAAGGGTGACAAGGATGGTGAAAGGACTGGAGCACAAGCCCTATGGGGAGCGGCTATGGGAACTGGGGTTGTTCAGCCTGGAGAAGAGGAGGCTCAGAGGCGACCTAATTGCTGTTTACAACTACCTGAGGGGAGGTTGCCACCAGGTGAGTGTGGACCTCTTCTCTCAGGCTGATGACACCAGAATGAGAGGACACGGCCTTAAGCTACGCCAGGGGAGGTTTAGACTGAATGTTAGGAAGAGGTTTTTCACAGAGAGAGTGATCGCTTATTGGAATGGACTGCCCAGGGATGTGGTGGAGTCACCATCCCTGGAGGTGATTAAGAGAAGATTCTATGAGGAGCTCAATGACATGGTCTAGTTGGTGGGGAGTTGGACTAGATGATCCTGAGGGTCCCTTCCAACTCGGAGTGACCTGTGAACCTGTGAACTCCTAGACATCGAGGTCCTTCAGAAAAGCTCTCCTGTACCCTTCTGTGCCTGATGGTATGTATGGGGAGTTTAAATAAATATGGATTCAGCCACACTTCTGCTGAAGAATACTTGGAAAATAAACTGAAAAAAATGTGTTCTCAAATAAAAACATGTTTTTGCACTGATTAGTCTACAAGATAAAAGACTTTTTTTCTCAGGGTGAGTCGGAAACAGGACCAGCTCTTACAAGACAGGGCTGCAGTCCTGTGACACAATTTTCTAAATCCCAATGCAATACAAATTAGAACTCCCACTGCAAATAACACTAGGGAAGAAAGAACTGTATGGCTGCATAACATTGCTCACCTCATCCAGAGATGCCAGAGATTATAGCAGCATCAGTCTCCTTGTCTATGCTTGCATAAAGCATTGCAGTTGAGGCAGGTTCCTCCTTCATTCTCCATCTAGTTTACAAAGAAAAGCTTTACAAATAAAGTTTTGTTTTGTCTTTTTATTTCTATTGAAAACTAACAGATGACTCAGCACTTACAGCAATACAAATGTGTATTCAGCATGAGATATGGTTGAAAAATAAGTATCTCAACTTATCCTTCAACTCCGAGACTGACTAGCCTTGAGCAAGTAACTCAGGATCCCTCCTTTGTCATTTCTAGAACTATGCAACCATCACTGTCTAATTCAAATGAAAGAGACACCCCCCAGGAATCTTGCTCTAATTATAGCACGCTGCAATTAAGCACAAAATAGTTGTCAGGCTCTGAAAAATAAGTGATTCACTGGTTCACAAGGTTCCAGGAAACACTTCAACTATTTGCAAGGCCACCGTTTTTACTCTTCTCCCTCCCAAACACTAAACGAGACACAATTGAGGATTAACTTAGCAATAAAAAAGTCTTCTTCAGGAGATGCTAAAATGATGTAAGAAAAAAAAGAAAGCAAATGTACTTGCTCAACTGGATGTACCCTCTGTCTTCTATGTCTTTTTATGCTTTATTAGTTTTGCAAAACACTGTAGAAACAGTCAACATTGCTCTTTAATTTCTGTCAAGTTTCAGGCATTGATTAAGCACTGGAAAAGTTCTGCAGAGATAGTCTAGCAATGAATCAAAGGTTGGTACCTTGCTGTCTTGAGGTACATTGAGACATCCCTCTGTTTTTACCAGATTTTCTGTTGCTGGACTGATGTGTTCTTGCTCCCATTTCAGCGGAGATAAAGTACCACATACAGTAACATGCAAAAATGCTTCTCCATCGGTATGAACAGAAGAGCATCGTACCACATTACTCATGCAAGATATTATAAAAAAATAATTTCACAAATCTATTTGCCACATTTCTCCTCCCCTCTTACTCGCTGTTTACCTAGCTGCCAGAATCACTACATTTCAAATGCAGACATGAACCTTATCATGAATATCAACTAACATGTTCTGACTGAGCTAAAATTTAAAATGTCAGTTCCAGGCAAACAAGTGAGTGACACTTATGAGGATGTAATTTATTAACGCTGTAAAATGGACTACTGATAATTTTTTTCCTCTAGTAATGACAGAGCTGGCCACTAATCAGACACATGTACACTGCAGGAAGTTACAAGATCACCCTGACAGCTGATTCAGGTTTTTGCTTTTGCTTCAATTCTTAAGTGAAAACCAGGCAAAACTTACCAAAAAATCCATATTCTAACGTAACAGTGACAAACTACATCCCAAATTTTATTCAAAGAACACTCTGCCCTCCCAACAATGAAAAATCCCTTTACAGAAGATAATAGTGGCAGAGAAATGTAAGGCTGCATGTGATATTACGACAGAAACTAATGACTTTTGTTGTCCTAAAAGTTGAAGCAGACACATTTAGAAAGGTTTGTTTAATTTAATGTTAAAACTTCTAAAACTAGGTTTTCACATCCTGAGGAGGAGACCTATTAAGAGCGCTATGCTATCAACCACAGTTAGATGGTTTTACCTTGGAAAACTAAACCTTCTCATCATAGTCTCAAACAATATAAAATATTTATTTTTCTGCATATAAACAGCCTTTTCAAAAGCCTGAAAGCTATCCCTTTTTCTCCTTTCTATACTAAACAAATGTTTATCCATCAAGCTTCTTCTATCCAGTTATTTTATGCTATGCATTTCCTGACTTGATTTCCCATTCTAAAATTACTGTACTGATCTTCCACTTACTGATTCTGGATCTCACTTCCAGCTTACCAATTTTAATCTTGCCTTCTTGCAGTCCAGCTTGAAGTTCATGGGTTAAGAAGAACAGAGTTAATGTAGCCAGGGGGGGTTATGGCCAGAACCCAGAGGTTGTTCCATACCACTTCACATCCCTGCTGGGCATGGGGAAGGGAATCTTTTCACCAGAGAATGGACTCATTCCATTCAAGTAAGTGTGGTGCTTGTCCTGAGCCACAGGGAGCGGTTGAGGTGATGTGGCTGCAAACAGGTAGAGCTTCGCAGTGAGCATTTTTTGCATGTGAACTGCTCACCTCTTCTTATGTTTTTGTTACTAATATTGTTGCTGTTACTGTTTGTTTTCTTAGCTCATTGCTGGTTTTAGGAAACTGTTCTCACCTCAACCTATGATTTTTGCCTTCTGTGACTCCAATTCTCTTCTCCTACTCACCATATGTGAGAGACAGGAGGAATTTCTGTATTATGAGGTTGTCAAACACTGGAACAAGTTGCTCAGAGAGGTTGTGGAGCCTCCATCCTTGGAGATACGCAAACATGGACTAGATACAGCTTTGAGCTACCTGTTCTGCGTGGTCCTGCTTGACCAGAGCTGGACCAGACCATATCTGAACATGCACAGCTCCTTCAGGTTAGCAAAGCAACCCCGAGTATCCGTGTGCTCCTGGGCACAAGCTAAGAGCTCTCCGAGTGTCCCATGTCCCAGTCGGACCAGGGGGCCTAATGAGAGCTCAGCAGAAGTGTAAGAGTTTGATATTCTGAGTTGGAAGAGACCCACAAGGATCATTGAGTCCAACTCTTAAACGGCACCACTGCCTCCCTGGCGGGAGTCAAACCCCTGGTCCTGAGAGATGAGGACACTCACCACTGTACTAAAGTGGATTTTCAATCCTGAAGTGTCTACCTGCCTCAACTACCCCGTGATTCTGTGGTTATGTTCAACTGCATCCTACCATCCGTCAGTTGATAGCCCCACCAGATACATCCCTCACCAGACAACCACTGACTGAATTACCATTCAATCTATTTGTTTGCAATCATTCACATAGCATGCTTCTGTATATTTGCAGTCATTCACGCAGTAATCATTTTATAAACTATAAATTTCCAAATTGTTTCTGAGATGTCACATATGATTCTAATCAAAGCCTTAATGAAGTCAAGAAGAAACACCTGGATTGTTTTTGCATCCCAGCTGAGCTTTAGTGTCATCATATCACTTTATCTAAAGCAATCGTTTCATAAAATCCATTTCACAAGCTCACCATATTCCATCATTACATTTGTATTTGTCCTCAATATGTAACTAACTAGAAGACTAGAAGTCTATGAACTTTATTACAAAATCGCCATAAAATGTCCAGTTTACACTTACTCATGACCACTTGCTTTTGAAGAGTTGTGTTTGAGCATCCTTCATGCTGCCAGATTTGTTTGACTGGTTTGTAATCACAAGGTCTTCATTCTTTCTCTTTTAAGAATATATTCTTTCTATGTCTAACCTAAACCTTCCCTGGCACAGCTTAAGACTGTGCGCTCTTGTCCTACTGCTGGTTGCCTGGGAGAAGAAATAGACCCCCTATCTGGCTACAACCTCCTTTCAGGTAGTTGTCAAGAGTGATAGGGTCTCCTTCAGCCTCCTCTTCTCCAGGTTAAACAACCTCAGCTCTCTCAGCTGCTCCTCAGAGGGCTTGTGCTCCAGTCCCTTGGCCTCCCTCATGGCCCTTCTCTGGACACAGACTAGTACCTCAACATCCTTCCTAAACTGAGGAACCCAGAACCGAACAAAATATTCCATGTGAGGCCTCACCAGTGCTGAGTACAAGGGAAGAATCACTTCCCTGGTCCTGCTGGCCACACTATTCCTGATACAGGCCAGGATGCCATTAACGTTTTTGGCCATCTGGGCAGACTGCTAGCTCATGTTCAGTCTCTTGTCAATCAGTACCAGTAAACCCCCACTGCCGTCTTTCTGTCTGGCTGCTCTCCAGCCACTGTGTCCCCAGCCTGTAGAACTGCAGGGGGTAGTTGTGGCCAAAGTGCAGGACTCCACTCTTCATCTTGTTGAACCTCACACTGTTTAATTTGCCCCGTCTATCCACCCTGACCAGATCCCTCTGCAGAGCCCTCCTACCCTCCAGCAGATTGAAATTCCCCCCCAACTCGGTGTCATTCATTCTGCATGCTCTTGATGTTCTTTTATCTACAGTGCCAAAAGAGTTTGAAAACATTTCTCCCTATCCTCTCTATACTCCAGTTACGATACTTCCCTCTTCAGATGAGACAACAATTCTGATTAAATCTCATTTTACCTGCAGAGAGAAACTGCTAAATGATCTCAGCTTTTTAATATTCTTTTGTAACTGTATTTCAAAGCTGAGCTAAACAAATCAGTCATCGAGTACGAGCCAAGCAGTACGCCCACATTCACAACCTTTCTTTACCTAATGATAATTATAGACTGTACTACAGACAGCCTTTAATAAACAGCACCAGGTTCAGAAGGAAGACATCTGTAGGGACCTTTCTGTTGCCATGGAAATATCTGCAGGCCAAGCTGTCTTTAGCTCCACACACTACCTCCATATTAACCTATCACTATGCTTTTTTGGGGGTAGTAGTACAAATTATGGACTAACTCACCCCACTCAGATTATTAAAAAATGAGGATTTCGGCTGACTTCAAGGGATTGCAAAGGAACAGGAGTCACAAATGGACTTCCTAACAAACGTCAGAATATTTGCCTGATACTGCATGGATTTTATTCCACAGAGTCCTGAACATTTTCAGCTTGCATCAGAAACTGGGGTCAGTAAGGGCTTCTAGTAATCAGTAATGCACTTTCTAAAGGCCAGTGAGCAATGCACAACTAAATTTTTTTCACATAATGATGACAGCCTGGACAAAAGTTGTGCCAGCTTAAAATATTAACTAGTATCACAGTACCACAGTATAGATAAGGCTGGAAAGGACCTTGAAGATGATCTAGGCCAACCTATAATCCAACTAACCTATCATCTACATCTAGATCATATGGGGACCCAAATGGACCAGCAGGTCTCTAACTACTACCTCCTGAATAACAGGGGGACTACACTGTACCCTGTCCCCATCTACCAGCTTAGGTATCCAATCGTCCTGACGACAATTGACCCTACTGTTGAAGACAGAGGCAAAGGAGGCACTGAGTACCTCTGCCTTATCCTCGTCCCTAGTTACTGTATTTCCCTCCACATCAAGTATGGAGTGGAGTTTAATACTAACCTTCTTTTTTCCATTGATACATTTATAAAAACTCTTCTTATTATCCTTAACAGAAGTGGCCAGTCTGAGCTCAAGGTGGGCTTTTGTCTCTCTAATTTTCTTCCTAAACGACCTAACAATACCTCGGTACACAGTCTGATTAACTTCACCCTTTTTCCAAAGGTGATACACCCTGTTTTTCTCACTCAACTCTTGAC
>WEKX01004227.1:83192-97399 GCA_013390025.1 Pitta sordida | reverse complement strand
GCTAAAATCCAAGTACACAACATTCATGGCCTTTTTATCGTCAACCAGGTGAGTCACCAGTTCATAAACTAAGATCAGGTTGGTCAGGCAGGACCTACCTCTCCTAAATCTGTGCTGACTAGGTCTAATGTCGTAGTTTTTTTGCAGGTGCTGCATAATAACCCTCAGGATTATCTGCTCCATGACCTTACTCGGGACCAAGGTCAGGCTCACAGGTCTACAATTACTCGGATCATTTTTCCAGTCTTCCGGTACATCACTGGCAAGCCAGGACTGTTGGTAAATTATGGAGAGTGGCTTAGAGAGTTCATCTGTAAGCTCTTTCGTCACCCTAGGATGGATCTGATCTTGCCCCATGGACTTGAGAGGATCCAAGCCACTCAGCAAGTCTCTAATTACCTCCTCCTGTATTACAGGGGAGTTATACTGCATCCCTACCCCTTCCTTCCGTTCACAAGTCCCATTGTCCTGTAGGCAACCCATCTTGCTGCTAAAAACAGAGGTAAGGAAGAAATTAAGTATCTCTGCCTTTTCCTCATCTGTTGTTACTGTATTCCCCTCTGAATCCAATAAGGAGTAGAGGTTGTTGCTTCTTATTATCCTCTACAGAAATGGCTAGTTTGAGCTCCATCTGGGCTTCTGCCTCTCTAATTTTCCTCCTACATGACTTGACAACTTCCTTAAACACACTTTCACCTACATCCCCTTTTTTCCAAAGGCTCTTTTTTTTCCCCTAGTTCTTTCCGGAGTTCCTTGCTAATCCAGGCCAGTCTTCTGCCCCTCCAACTCGTCTTTTGACACATTGGGACCGCCTGCTCCTCTGCCTTCATGAACTCATTCTTAATGTATGTCCAGCCTTTCTACAGACGCTTGCCATTAAGGGCTGTTTCCCATGATATCCTCCCAATTAAAGAATTAAATAGTCCAAAGTCTGCCCTACGGAAGTCCAGCATGGAGGTTTGGTTTTTTTCCTTTTCTCGNTGCCAACGTAGCACTGCAGTCATGTGCGTCATCCCACCATGTTTCTGTCATGGCAACTATATTGTATCATTCCTGATGCACCAAAACTTTCAGCTCCTCCTGTTTATTACCCAGGCTGTGTGTATTACTATACATGCACCTCAGCTGGGTTACTGAATTAGGTTTTGATTAATTTTTACAAGTTTCAGTATCTTCCTGAGAGACTGTTACAACCCTTTTCCCCTTCAAATCTAGTTTAAAGCCCTGTCAATGAGTCCTGACAATCCGCAGGCCACAACCCTTTTGCCCTTATTAGATAGATTCTGCCCTCCACAGTCTGGCAAGCCAAATTTGGTGAAAGATGCCCCTTGATCATAAAACCCAATATTCTTCTGGTGGCACCAATCCCTAAGCCTTTTATTAATAACAAGAATTCTCCTATTCCTTTCAGGTTTTAGCCCTGCCATTACAGGAACCCAGCAAAAAAGTGCTTGCATTCCTGCCGCATTGATCAATTGACCAAGCTCCTTAAATTCCTTCTTAATTGCTCTGGATTCCTTCTTGTTGATCTCATCACTGCCATCTTGGACAACCAGCAGGGGGTAATAATCAGAAGGTTGAATTAGGTTTGGCAAACTCTCAGCAATATCCTGTACCCCGGCCTGAGGGAGGCAGCAGTCTTCCCTGTGGGATGGGTCTGGTCGACAAGTAGGTCCTTCTATTCCCCTCAGAAGAAGTCATCAACAACCACTACACTCCTTTTCTTTTTAATACTAGAGGTTCTGACTTGCCTCGTGGAAGAGGTAGTTCCTAGTGATTCACCAGGCGAAGTGCCTTATTCCATGTTATCCTCATGATCCCCAAAATCCAAGACCTGTTTTGCAGGGGCAACTCAAAAGGTGGCATCTGAAAAGGTGGTGGGGGACAGGAGGGAGTTTCATTACCCCCACAAGAGGAGACCTGTTCCCACTCCCCCTCATCCTCAACTGCTTCTCTAAAATCGCACAGGACATAAGTGAAAATATTCCTTACTCTGACAATATCTCATACTATCAATAACTTTTATACAGAAAATCAGTACGTTTTCCCTACTGGTTTCACTTGTGACACTTAACTTTTGTCGACAAGTACCCAACTATAGACTTTTGAAAATAATCGCTTGCCAAAGAAGCACAGGCAATCCCTTATGCATGAACTGAAAGACATAACTTGAAACCCATGAAAAACAGACTTAAAGAGAACTCCAGGAAATACAAAGCTAAGGCTGCCGATGCTTACCTAGTATGAACCGCAAAAAAGTTGTTAAGTGGAGTTTCTCAGATAATCACAGAATATTCTGAGTAGGAAGGGACCCACAAGGATCATTGAGTCCAACTCTTAAACAGCACCACTGCCTTCCTGGAGGGAATTGAACCCCCGGTCTCCCGCATGAGAGGTGAGGACACTCACCATTACACTAAAGTGGATTTTTATGGATGAAAGTATTTTCATCAGGCTGTCCAGAGTGTGAACAGCAATTTACAGTTCTATTTTTGAACTGTCAACTCACGTAAATCTATCCAAAGATACCAGAAAATCTGTGATGGTTGCTCAAAAGTAATACTGACCTCATTAAGTATGTATGTTCTCATAATAAAATTACTGTTTTCATAATAAAATGAGCTTCTCTTTTTTTTCTTACATTTTTGTTTTGTTTCTGCTTGATTTGTTCCCCTTCAATGAAATAAAAAAACTCATTTAGTGAGCAAAAGGATATGTTTTTTATGCAAACCGTAAAACTATAAATATTGGAGAACAGTATATCAGGCTGAAAGTCTTCACAGAATAATAACAAATGGCCTAGCTACCACCAGCCAAGGAATTAACTGACGACTTTGGTCTTTCTAACCAAGAGCTGCATTTGCATTACACCAGTACAAATTGACATTAAAATCTGATATTACAAGAGGTACCAAGGCCATCTCCATCCTGCTCCCAACTTGCCCCCTCTCTCCTTCTCTCACGCTGCTATAGAGACTTGGACAGCAGCACCAGGGAACTGGAGAATTGAAAATCACCTCTTTCTCTCCCAAAATTATTCAGTTTTATTGTATATCCATTCCTCAGCCTGGTACTATGCCAGTAATTCTGCTGGGATCAACCGGATCATGCATGGACAACTTTGTTGTACCATTGTTCCTAAAATGTTTTTGCTGTGTGTTTAATTTACGTGATTGCACACCACCATTTGTGCAAAGCTCTCCAGTTGGTATTCACGATGAACAGCTATCAGTGAATGAGATGACAGGTCATACTTGTTATTCCACTGTCACCAACAACTGCTTGATATTGATTCCTCTGAAGATGCACTCAACCACTTCAAGTAACATTAAAGCTTTCTTACTCATGTCATAGAAGACACAACCTGAGTTCAAGGTTTACTGAATGCGCTAATGCCAGCCAGGCCTCAACACAGTTGGAAGATGAGACTCCGCAGTGGAGAGGACCTCGTGCCTCCATGAGCTCCACTTCCTTCCTGGCAGGGCACAGGAGAATGTCCCTCCAGCCTTCCTCTACAGAAGTCCTTCCCCACGTGAAAATGCCACAGGGTTGAGGTTCCACAGATGTGAAAAACACATCCCCAAACTAAATGGACCCAAAGCAAATTGGGCAGTAAAGTCAACTTTAAACTGTGGGTGGAAGCAAGGAGGACTACACTACAGAAGCTGAAGAACTTAAAAACAAACAGCAGCCTAATTTAACCTGTAATACATCCAAATTATTACTGATGAACAGCAGGCACAATAAGCAGGTCAGAAAAAGTAGCACAATTTTTTAATTAAAAGACAAATGAAGATCTTTCTAGATTTTAATTTCAGTACAGTGCCAATTAAGAACAATGAGATAGCAACAACCAATCTAGCACTATTTAGCTGTATAGCAAATGGTCTCTGGTAGTGCCACTGGCTGTGCAAACAATGTATTTGCAAAGAACAGTGCACATATTTAGAGAAGTAACCAATAAACCCGCTACCACTTTCCATATATAAAACATATAATCCTGTTATTTCTGAGGGGTTTTTTTACATTTCACAGTAGACGTAGAAAAGAATTACTTTTAAAACTATACTTTCCATCCAACCAAACCCAGAATCAATGAAAACACTTAAGTATGCAACGGCCAAAGCACCACATGCACAGAGGCTCACACTGCCTAGGCAAGAAGGTTTTGCACTCAGCAGCACTGTGCCAAGAAAGAACTTGCCACTTGACATACAAAAGTTGCTTAAGTGAAAAGACCAATGTTAATTAAATCAGGAGATTGGCACTAAAGGTTATGTTACTTAATATGCAGTACTCGTGACCCTTTAAAGAACACTTAAGAAATGGCACTTCTGTTTTTTAAGTCACATTTCAGGGACTTTTCTTGTATTTGTTTTATCAGATACCCATCTACGAAGACTTGCAGAACAAACTTGCCATACTGAGTGACAAAGTAGTAACACAAAATTCACATGGGAAAACTAACCTCTACTGTGCCTTACAACAATGACCTGTAAGCTGGACACACATGTAAATGTAGCTATTCTTGTGTTAATGCATTGCAGCAGCTCTCTTGGCAAACAAAACATTTCCTTCAAGAAGATGGTTAGGGTGTTAAGATAAGGAACATTTTTAAATGCTGCCTAGAAAACAGACATGGGCAAAATGGTAAAGACCGCCTATCTTCCCAGAATTGAACTTCAATTACATCAAGAATTTTCCTGTTTTGAGCAGTGGCAGGGGAGGAGGGGGTTTGCTAACATTTTGTTTCAAGTCAATCACAACCTAAAGCATGAAAAAACTATTCCTAAATCTTTATCTAATACATATAATGAACGACAATGCAAATGTGGTCACATGTTTGGGAACATCAGCTCAGCCATGATATTACACGTGAGGAATATGCAGGGAGGGAGCAAAACAAAATACCACCTCACAGCTGAACAAATCCAACACGCAAATCCAGCACATAGCTCTGGTCCCCCTCTGCGGCTTCAGATGTACATTTGACAACCTAATCTGCGCTGGTCATCCATGTACCCACTCTACCCAGTGGTGAAAAATCAGAGAGCCAGAGGATATTTGTCTTGCCCATCCTAGAGCTGAAGGATGATTAGCTCACATACTGCTTTTAAACATTTCAATATATAACTTACTGAAGAAGAACCCCGAATCTGATACTTAAAAAGGTACGTAAGCACTGGGGGGAAAGAAAAAAAAAAGGCGACAAGGATGATCTGAAAAATGAATATTCTAGGATATGTAAAGCAGATAATATGCTTTGGTTTTGGAAAATGATGACTGAAGTCATGATAAAAATATATTCAAACTGTTCTTCATGACATAAGAACAAAATCAATTGGCAGACAGCAGCTACAAAATAACTGAAAATAAGTAGACTACATTTACCACCATATTGCCACAGGTGTTCTGGAAACCAGAAGGATAAATGAGTTAAAAGATGGATTCAACAGTTTTACTGGGAAGAGTTCATTAGCAGCTATTAAATACAATGGTTCAAGTACAACAATGGGCTTAAAATCACGTAAAAACTGCTGACTGATCAAAGTTATGTCCAAGGAATGATCACACAACATGGACCTTTTTCATCTTCTCTGTTTTCCTCAGTGGAATGGTCTGCCCAGGGAGGTGGTGGAGCCACCATCCCTGGAGGTGTTTAAGAAAAGACTGGATGAGGAACTCACTGACATGGTCTAGATAACAGAATGATGGGATGGGGAGTTGGTTATTTAAAAAAAAAAATGACATGACCCTGAGTTGGCTCAGATGGATAAAACATGATGCTCATGGCACCAGGGTTATGGGTTCAATCCGTGTATGGACTTTCACTTAGGAGTTGGACTTGATGATCCTGGTGGGTCCTTTCCAACTCCGAATATGCTGTGATTCCTCCCCTATTGGAAATCCCGCTGGAGTGTGTGGCCAAAGGGACCTTCGGCTTGACTTGACTTGGTGATTCTGAGTAAATCAGCCCACGACTCCTATCACCTCACTCCACACAACCAGTCTGGAACCATAAACTGTTTTAACGCACAGTATGTTTCACCATACACCCACATCACAAAGGTTAAGCATTAACTTAGCTCCTTGAGTGGATATTAGCACTCAAAATGTCATATGGTGTACTCAGTCAGATGCCATTTGCATAAAAGTCTAATGAATAAGATGTAAAGAATTTACGAAAGACAGGAGCTGCACTTAGATTTAAGAAGAGTAGCGAAATACACAGTGTTGATCACTAGATTTTAAACATGATTTCTAGACTGAGGAAACATGACACAGGGGTCAGTGCAACACTGCAAAGTAAAGTAAAGTAAAGATGAACCTACATGTATTAAATGAAAAAACAGTTCTTCCTATTATGGACACAAAGTTCATTTGAACATCATCTAGTGTAACATTCATTTCAGTCCTCAAAAAGGGCATAAAAACAAATACTTGGGTTTTGCAAAAGGCAAAACCTTCTTGCTCTTATCAGGGCACAACAAGAACTGTTGGTTTTCATCTAATAATTGCTTACTGATATAGAAGCTGGTTAGCCCAGATAAACTCTCTTCCATACATTCTTCTCTGACAACTGAACTCAGATAAGGTACTCCAGCTAACATCTGACCAGATTAAGATGTTAAGGGCATTCATGACAGGAGTGCTCTCCTTGGCCCAGCAGAGCCCAGCCTGCTTTTTTCTTCCCCTCCTCAAGCTTATGAGAATGATGAATTCTTTTACTTCCTCAAGGTCAGGCTTGAAGTGGTGGGTAGCTGTGACTAATTTGGGAGGAGGCACACTCAGAATATAAAATTAGACAGAGCCTTTAACTGAAACTGGACCATAGTGAACACACCTATCTGCTTCCTATATGAATAGCATTAATTTTTGAAAGTTTCAGTTTAGGCACGTATTGCCTGGTACAAACTGATAAGTGAATTTTAAGAAACATCTCTAGAAATACATAAAGTCCTACAAATAAAATCCTGAGAACAAGAAATACAGTAATCCCTCACCTCTTCGTGCCTCAAATTTTATGGCTTCACCTCTTCACACTTTTTTTCCCAGTGAAAATGTCTTTGTCTTCCCTCAGTGGATTGTGGGGTTTTCCGTGTCACGTGAGCATGGGACAGCCACACATGTGCAAAGTGTCTCTGCCATGCTGGGGGGCAGGACCAGCCCGCCCTGTGGGGCAAGGTGCTAGGGTTCCCTGGGGGTTGGAGTGCCACAGCTCCCCAGGGCAACCTGGGGGGAGGCAGGGCACTGCAGCTCCCTGGAGCTCCCCAGTGGGCTGGGGCGCCGCAGTTCCCTGAGGTTCACCAGCAGGGGGGAGCACCACGGTGAGCCAGGACTCCCCAGCGGGATAGAGCAGCTCCCTGGAGACAGGGAGGGGCAGAGAAGATACTCTTTGCTCCACTCTCCCGCTATACAGCACAGTGAGATGCCAGGAACTCCCCCTGGCACTCCGGGGATGAGGGCGGTGGGGCAATGGGCATGGCTTATTTGCATATGTATGATCTGCTGCACTGCACAGATTTCGGCTTTTGCAGGACTCTCCCGGTCTTGAACCCCTGAAAAATTCGAGAGATTACTATATGTAATGAGAAGAGTCTTTTGCACATACTGAAAACCTTGGATGCTGCAAATGCTTCAAAACCTTTATGTTGTATGAAACAGTAACAATGTTCAACCAATAACAGCATTATCCATATTGATCACTGAATGTTAAATAGTTATCATGTACCTTTTACCATTTGCCACTGACCTTTATTTCTAAGCCACTCCACTAGAACTAGGCTCTGTCCAAGTTAGAACATTGCAATTTAATGTTTGTTGTACACTTCTAGGTTATGAAGCTTCTTATACAAAAATGTGCCATTTATTAATTCCAAATTCTCTCAGGATACATGTTAAGATTACAGAATGACAGAATGGGTAACATTGGAAAGGACCACATTGGGTCAACTGGTCTAACCTCTCTGCTTAACTAGGGTCATCCCAGATGACACAAGGCACAGGATTGTGTCCAGACAGTTCCTGAGTTTAATTAACATTTTACTATTCCTCTTTAATAATGCTCCCAAAAAATAAACCTATGACTGTAGATGAAACAGAATCATGTCGTGGGCTGTATCTTGAGCTGTGAAGTCTCCTGTTTTTCTACAGACAGCAGCAACTGATGGTTCATTACCCTCAGAAGAGAGGGTATATATTGTATGGAGTTTGTTTTTCCTCTAGGTCAGTAAGGAAAGGGATCAGTCTTCATGTTTCTTCAGTTAAAACTTCAAAGTCATCTCTTATGGGACTTTTTTGTCAAGTTCTGTAGAAGCAAACGGAAGCCAGCAGGCAAAACCATTCCCACTTACAAAGTCTCACTATCTCTCAGATGAACACACCCCATCTATGGAATACAGTCAGGTCTCCTATAGCACAGAACCACGTGTCTTTCCCCCCCCATATGCAAAGCCCTTATTTCTGCATTTATAGGCAGCTCATTAATATGCAAATTTGCCCCACACCCCCCACGGCCCCCTGGCGCTGTTTTGGCACTGCCCAGCTGTGTGTCAGTGATTTTGTCGGTGCTTCCCAGTGCCCATGGCCACTCCACATTGGGAAAAAACCCTTTTCAACTCAACTGGGGACATGGGTATGTGGAGCCACCTGCACTGTTGTCCCAGTGTCTCTCCAGGTGGGTAGACCTGGTCTCTCCATACTCGGGGTAGACAAGCATGTCTTGGAGAGTCATTCGAGAAAGTCTCGGACACCACGTCTAACCTGAGAGCGTATAAATCTTTCATAACTGCACACAGCTGCTGCACTCTGAGCGGAGCGGGGTGGGCGCTGTTCAGAGCTGACCCACCGCAGCCACTGCGCTCCCAGCAGAGCGAGATAGGGAGGGCCAGCATGGCATGGGTGTGGCAGCAGGGAGACCCGCTGCAGCCTTCTCGCTCGGAGTGCAGGGGAGGGGGTTGATTTGAATATTTGTGACTGCCTAATTTGAATACTCATGTGTGTCAGGTTGCGCATGTGCAGTTGAAAAACAGGCCTCCTTAATCGCTGAAAAATCATGCTGCTAAGATGTGAAGCCATAATATGGGGGGCACAATGTGGAAGAGGGACGACTGTATACTAAAGAAGCAAACATGATGAAGCTTCCCTCCTTGAAATGACTATATTTGAAACTACATGAAACAAAAGACCTTGCTCCTGAGGATGCCTTTGCTCCTGGAAATGTCTAGGGGCAAACAGCAGGACAACAAAATAAAGAACAATACTCTCAAATCATTGTTTTTGCTCAGTCATGACAGTATGATCTAACTGTTTCATTTGAGATAACAATGCAATAAACATTAAGAGACCTCTGCCACCTCATTTTTGACTTTGCTTGGTTTGGATTTTTTTCATATTACATGCTTCCACGATTTCTAGGATGCAGATGCATCATCCTCATAAAGGTCTTGATCCTTGTATGGCTCAAAAGGTTGATATACACTCGTCCTCTTCCACTTCGCGCCTCCCGTATTGCAGCTTCACATCTTAGAGGCATGATTTTTCAGTGACTAAGGAGGCCCGTTTCAGGACTGAGGATGTGTGACCTGACACACATGAATATTCAAATCAACCTCCACACCATGCCGCACAGACCATGGAAGCACTGCTCTGCCTGTGGCAAACCGCGCCGGCCCTGCTCTGCCCCTCCACTCTGGGCTGCGCCGGTCCTGCTCTGCCCCTCTGCCAGGCCTGCCCTCACCCCTCGGCTCTGCTCAGGGCCACCTCCTGCTCCCTTCAGGCCACCCCGCCCCCCCCCTCCTCCCACCTCTGTTCTGGGCCACATCGGCTCCCCACCTTCCCTCGGGGTCGCTCAGGGCCACTGGGACAGTGATATGGGTGGCTCCCCACACCGTGTCCCTGGCCAAGCAGAAAAGGAGTTTTTCCTGGCGTGGGGGGGCTGCAGGCACCGGGAAGCAGTGGTACAAACACCAATATACAGCAAGGCAGTACCAAAACAGTGCCAGAGCACTGGGGCAGCCGTGTGAAGGTGTGTATTAATGAGCTGCCAATCACTGCAGAAGGCGGGCTACGCGGGACATGAATAAGACCGCGGGTACCGTGGTATAGGAGACCCTATACATCTGTACATCACTACCGGAAATAGCACAGGTTACAAAGACGTGCTATAAAGGATGAGTCTCAGACATAGCATTGTGCAGTGTTTGAGAAGTGCTGTTCTTTCGCATATGTGATTTCCTCATGCTCAGAAGAACAGCTTGAAAAACAAAACAAAAATACCAGCAGCAGATTCCATCAGAAAAAACAGAGTTGCAGGGAAATTTCTGTATGACCCCTAAAGGCGGCTCCATTATTTCACGTAATGACACTTAGCTGCCTTTCACTGGAGTCAAAATGTCTTCCCTGTTCAGTTACTTAGCACTTGCAAAGCACATGGCAGAACCTGAACAGCAGGTTTCATCCACATGGCGTGACTAGAAGTATGACCTATGAATTAGCGTAGCACATATCCAAGCGTGTATTGTGACCCTTCCCCTTCCCTGCATGCCCCTTCTGCTTTTGAGTCTGCTTTGGCATTTGCTTGACTCCTGAAAAAGTCAAAATTTTACTGAGTTTTTTTTTCCCCTATCCTGGCCACATCTATGTCAGACTGCTAAGCTGAACCAGCTCACTTAGCAATCCCATGGGTATCAGCATCATTTCAGGGACAGCGGTTGAGGAGTTGGGGAAGGAGGGAGGTGAGAAGAGCAAAGGAATGAGACAACCTCTTCCAATGTCTGACTTAGCCTCCACTACAATTAATGGCTAGATTATTGCTACAAGGGCTATTAATTCTTGTTGAGAATGGTGAGTACAGTCTTGTGTTTTACCAATTTACTAAAGCAACTTCTTACCCTGCGGAAAAGAGCAAAGCTCATCATTTAAAACAACAGAACAGAAAGTGGAGGTTTGCATGTGTGCAACACAAAGAGAGGGAATTGAGAGGCAGCAGAGGAGCACAAGCCACCAGCACAAGGTGCACAGCTGTTTGCTCCAGGTCAAGCTGGATGGGGCTTTGAGGAGCCTGATCCAGTAGAAAGTGTCCCTGACTATGGAAAGGCGGTTGGAACAAATGATCTTTAAGGTCCCTTCTAACCCAAACCATTCTATGATTCTATGATACCTGGCCAGGCCAGGGCCCAGCAGTAGCTTACCTGCAGCAGCTTGGAACTCATCAGGGGCAAATTTAACCAGAGACACTCCCTATAACAAATTTGGCTTCTGATCCCAGAAGTGGCTCATACTTTAAGTACACAAACCCTAATGGTGGGAGTACTGATATAAACACAGATCACAGTCCAAGCTGAACCTTGCTTTTCATGGCCCTGAAGGTAAAGCAATGCAACTGCCCTGCACTACTAATTCTTCCTGCAATGCACTAACCGAAAGAAAAAAAAAAGAAAAAAAGAAAAATCAACATTTCAGGTAAGGTTTCAATGGTTTCTTTTTTTTTCCGTCTTTTTCAAATTCAGAAGGTTTTACAGAGCTATGGACCAAGCCCAAATAGCATTTGTTCAACTTTGGGGAGACATGGCTAATCAGGTTTAGAAATAAGTTTTGGGGTTTTTTTAAGTGCCAGTTCCCTGCAGAGTTTTGACATTGTGTTAGAACAGACACTGAAGACAAAAATTGAATACTCTAGTCAGCCATTTAAGAGAAGACCCAAAACAGCTACTAGGGGAGACAGACTTGTGAAATCCCCACCTGGCTTTCACAGCCACTTGAGAAACAATCCACACAAGGCACAGGTCAGCCTGAGGCTGCAGGCTCAGGACTGGTACCCATTACCACATCACAGGCAAGCAATTCCCAGATTAGCAGATGGGCACAGCAGGGTCTGGTACAGTATGGTAGGAAGCTTCAACAGACAGATTGCCAGTGCAGGATTTATAGGGGGGATGGTGAAGGTTGATTATCAAAAAGGTAACCTTTTGGTTTTTCACAAGGACTGTTTTTCTCTTGAAGTTCCCACTCAGCAGTTATTCATTACCATTTTCCTTCTGGTACAGAAATTACTTGGTTGGCATGGCAACATATTCCCACTAAGAATTTCTATCCTACCTCCTTTCAGGCCCCGAGGACTGAGAGCATCACAGGTCTCTCTTCACCCTTTCATGCCATTACTGCCTATACCCTACTCTTTCACATGGGCTTTTAATTAAATTTCATCATGCATCCGTAGGTGGGCACAGTCATCCTGTTCTCTGGCAAACACATTCTGCAGCAGAACTGGGGACTAAGATGTGGTTCAGGAACACACATTCAATGTAAACAGCAACTCCTAAATACACAGGAGAAATGGTCAGTGCCCAGTTAATGACCTACATCATGCATCTTTTAGATGGAAAAAATCCTGATTTGGAAGAAAAAGATTTTTCCTTTAGTTTAAAATGACTAAGGCAAATTCATGTAATGATATGACAAAATTTTTAAACAGAAAGTTAGCACAGCATGCACTCCAACTATATTTGCTGATGTAACTTGCACTCAGCATTAATGGATAATAACAAAAATATTTATCTTTCTGAGATTATGTATATGGCTCTAGAAATCATTTGAATGAAAGCAAGGAACATATTAAAGAAACAGGGCACAAAATAAGCAATAAACCCTGCATTTGATGTGAATAAGATTAATTCATAGAGTATTTAAAATTCAGTACTTCACAAAAACATTTCTTGTTGTAGGATGTATTGGAAATAAGTTTAATAGTAGAATTTAAACAAAACTAAGAACAGACATCATACCCAACATTAATCTTTCTTAAAAGGCAAGGACACTTAATCTAGTTGATTTCTTGACTTTTAAATACTTCTAGAGATTACATTAGTAGTTTCTATAGACCTAAGGTTCCTCCATGGTACACTAACCCTGAATCGATGCCATGAGAAAGTAACAGAACTCCTTCTGTTCTTAGAAACTAAGTGGATATTTACATTCTGTGCTGAATTCTTAATATTTAGTACCTTTCATGAACAAGTTCACAGTGTGCTTTCTACGGTGGACAAGTGTTATGGTTTAGGGGGTTTTCTGCTGCTCTGGCAGCGAGNTGAGAGAGAGAGAGAACTTTATGGAAGGGCAGAGAGATGGTTCCTACCCTGGATCTGGTCAGAAATACCAACCTGCCTGGTTTACCCCTACCCTGTGTTCCCCCTTTTTCTCCTGGTGGAAAAGGGAATATTACATCTATTGTAAGAGAAGGAGGGGTGGGGGGAGAAAGGTTGCCTTCTAAATGATGCTTCCCTTGCAGTTCTGATCTTGTTAGTTAGAAAATAAACCTTTTATGTTCTTTACTTATAGTTTTGCCTTGTTTTTTGCCTGTAACCAGGTTTATTCTCCAGTTTCTCTCCTTCAGGAGAAGTTGGGGTGGGTCTCTGGCATCCAGCCAGGGTCAAACCACGACAACAAGGTATTTCATACTCTGCATATGTGACTTGGATATTAGGAAAAACTTCTTCACTGAAACTGTTTAAGCATTAGAACAGGCTCCCCAGAGATGTGGTGGAGTCACCATCCCAGCAAGGGATGCTCAGACTTTAATAAATATTTGATCCTTTTCTGACAATATTAAGGTCACAATCTACGCAGTGAAATTATGATGAAACTCGAGGAGCCCTCTTTTTTGGCTAGAAGCATTTATGGAATTCTAACTTTAGAATAAATTAATGTTTGGATATTCAATCCTAACAACTTAGGTACTTACTTTATGTTAACAGCTGTCCTAAATTGCCTCTTTAACCCATCAAAATGATGAAGGTTTATTCAGGAAAAAAAATTAAGCTTATTTCATGTTCCAGACAAGTCATTCAGCCTGAATCCATTAATGAACACTAATACGTATAGTAACAAAGGATAGTAAAATAACAAAGGATTCAACAAGCCAAACTATAAACTACTTTGCAAGAGCAGAGGTAAGTACAGTGAATTCTCTCTGTATCGCGACTTCTCCTTCACGACCTCGCGCATTTGCGATGTGAATTTATCGCAGTTTTGATTCCACCATTTGCGAAATTTTGTGGTTCGCACATGCACAATTCATCTGCTCATCTGCTCGAGGGGCGGTGCCGGAGCTCCCCTGTTACTGTCACTGCCCCCTGTTACTCTAAGCGCAGCTGGGGAACTGACCCCCCCCACGGGCGCGCGTTACTGTTTCCATGGCTACAGATGGG
>WEKX01004227.1:64803-83161 GCA_013390025.1 Pitta sordida | reverse complement strand
GACGCCCAGCGCCGCGGGGCCACGCCGGTCTCAGCGGCCCGGAGATTGTCGGGGTGGCAGGGGTTCTCCCGAGTCAGAGGGGGCTCAGAAACGGTTCCCTTTACTGCCTCGTCCTCAGAGAGTCTGAGGGGAGACGCAAAAAAGTGCCTGGAGCCCTCCGGAGTTCCGGGGGGTGGAGCAATGGGCGTGGCCTGCATGCATATTAACGACCTGCAGTTCTTTGCGAGAATAGCGTTTCGCGAGGGTATTGGCCTGTCCCTTTCCTCGCGATGGAGGAGGTATAACTGTAATACTTATCTTTCCACTCTGGATACTTTGTTTTTTCAGTTTGTTTCATAAAAGTGAATACTATTCAGAAGTCAACTAGAATGTTTTGGATCCTGTTCTATTTCTATGTGATATTTTAGAAGTTTTCTATAATGAAAATTAAAAATGTTTTTTGTACCACATTTGCACAGCATGTTTTAATCTGCACACCACAAAGAACTGTGGACATCATAGATCTAAGTCTTTAATCAATTTATACCTACAGCTGAACCTGGATCTTTGAAATAACCTGAATTTAAAGAGAAAAACTCTTAGAAGTGCTTTACAGTATCACAGTATCACAGTATAGATAAGGCTGGAAAGGACCTTGAAGATCGTCTAGTCCAACCTAAAATCCAACTAACCTATCCTCTACATCTAGATCATATCACTCAGCACCTCATCCAGCCTCCCCTTGAACACATCCAGGGTTGGTGACTCAACCACCTCTGTGGGCAACCCATTCCACATCCAGATCACTCTTTCAGTAAAAAATCTTTTCCTAATATCTAGCCTAAACTTTCCCTGTTGAAGCTTAAGACATGACCTCTCATCCTGTCCGCAGAGACCAAGGAGAAAAGACCAACCCCTGCCTGGCTACAACCTCCTTTTAGATAGTTATACACAGCAATAGGGTCACCCCTGAGCCTCCTCTTTTCTAGGCTAAACAGACCCAGCTCCCTCAACTTCTCCTCATAGGGCTTATCTTCCAGCCCCTNAATGTTGTGGAAGGGCTAAAAACAAAACCAAGCACATCTGTAACCATGACAGGAGAGGGTGATGCTGTTGTCTTTCAAGGACAAACTGACATGACTGCTATGGAATTTCCAGTAACTCATCTACCGCAATGACATAAGCTGTACATACAGCATCACAGAGGAAGATCAAAGCTAAAGTCAGTCTTGGTGTCAATATTGACCTCTAGTGTGTATTATGAAAGTAGGAAACAAGCTACAAATGTCAAAAGGGATGAAGGGGGCACAATGCATTTGACATCTGCGTGGGTGGTGTTGCCCCCAGGAATAAGGGGAGTTTGAAGGAGACAGAGTTGGGGAGGCTGATCTGACATCTTTCCACAAACAAGCCTTGCTTAGGAAGACTGCCTGTCCTCCCTCCATTGCATTCCTAGCTCCTCTCCTCCTCCTTGTTCCCTGTCCATCTCCATGAGCTGAGTCTTACCATCCTCATCTGCTTGGGCTCCGTCCTTGGGCAACCTGTGCAGGCAGGGGAGTAGGAACACCACCTTTTGTTGCGCTGGCTTTTTTCGCCTGTGTTTCCTATTTCTTATTCTGAGGAGTTTATGCAATGCAATTAAGTGATAAAAACATCTGTAAAAGGATGCCTGTGAAAGCAGATGCCCCCTAAATAACTGTTTACTAAAGACTCATCCTCCCAATGTGACACAGGGGTGGGGGGCGAAATTATGAAGAAAGGGAATTAAAAAATAAAATAAAAAATCAAGAAAATAGAAACCTTAAAGTAATTTATGTAAGGGCTCATGTCCAAGTTCCTATTTTCTCACGGAGAAATAAGGAAAAAAGCCAATGATGCTAACAAGTATATAGCTCTTTCAGTAATACCCCAGCAGGATACAGAATAAGAGTAAAATAGACATAAAAAAGACTTTTTATAAGACAACCTCCAATAGAAAAGAAAAGTTAACACAACATCAACAAGTGAAAACCAGAAGGAATCCTTTCTTCTAACAAACAACAAGGATTAAAATAATTTTCATACTATCATTAACATCAGAGCATTTGTCTCATACTGCTCAAGTATATAATGATACTGTTAATTACTGAGTTATATTGGTCTACGCTTATTTTTTTCAGGCCAGATGACATAAAATAAAAATATAATAACAATGCATACTTACACAATACTTCTCACTTCCAAGTGTCCTTAAAGAAAGTAAGTATAGAAATTACCCAATTGAGAGCCAGGAATATAGAAGACTTCACTTCCTCACCCTGAGCTAAAACAAAGGGACAAGAGTCCAGTCACTTCCATTTCTCTTCCACCCTGAACATACCAAGGTGCTCTGCTGAACAAAAGACAGACTGTCATAATGAACTGACTATTCTAATGAGCATTAAAAGAAACAAAAAAATCCCATTAAACTCACCTATGAGTAGAACAAGATGAAACATAATGATTAACTTTTCTCTTAAAGAAGTAATTTAAAGATTTTGTGATTCACAATTATTTCTCAGAGATGTTTCAATGGAAAACATTTTAAGTAAGGGACTCCGCAGAGAAGTTACATGCATCAGCAGGTCTACACTATCCATCCATATATGTAATCATAGATGAAGATAAATGTGAGGTAACTCAAGGTAGCTTTCTTGTTAATAAAGCAAGATTATCTAACTCACCCTCCTCATTTTTGTAATAGGAACAGAAGGACTATCCTTCCAACCTACTGAATTTCACTGCCATTGCAACATGAATTGAACTTCAGATGCCCAGTCATGTAAGGCACCAGACAAGATGAGTAACTGTTTTTGATGTGGCCATAATTGCTTTGCATGAAGTCTGAAATGCAAATGACTTTACCTTAGAACTGCACTCCACTGTGACATGAAGCAACAGAGGCCTGTGATGATTTTTGAGGCAGAAATGCAACAGGAATTTAGAATGCAGTGCTATATAGCACCTGATATATGGCTGAACTTCCATGACTACAGCATTAATACCTTTCTAGCAGAATGCAGAATCCATACCTGACCAGTTCCTCAATTACGATTACAAACAACCAAATTACAGTTAAACTGTGAATATTGGATTTCCCAAAGAAAATTAACATGGAGCACACATCGGAGTCATTAGAACTCGGGATATCAGGAAGAATTACAGTCGGCCGTCTTCCACTTCACTCCCCCCATATTGCGGCTTCACATCTTAGCAGCATGATTTTTCCGTGATTAAGAAGGTCCCTTGTCACAACTGCACATGTGTGACCTGGCACACATGAATATTCAATTAGGCAGTCATGAATATGCAAATCAACCCACACAGCTGCTGTGGCGCCTCCGCCACTTCCCCGCCCCCAGGCATGGTGGCGGCTCTGCCACTTTCTCCCCCAACCCTGGCACGGCTGCCACAGCAACTGATACACAGCAATGCAGTGCTGAAACAGCACCAGGGGGTCGTGTGAGGGTGCAGGGCAAATTTGCATATTAATGAGCTGTCATTCCACGTGGAAGGAGGTCTTCGTGGACAGGGGCAAGACCTGCACTACCGTGGTAAAGGAGACCCAACTGTACATCAATTGCAAATATCTGGATAGCTGAATTTTTTTTTTCTTTTGTTACATTTTCAACTATTTCTTTAGTGCAGTAATGGAAAGGTTGACCTTTCCAATTCTTACAAAGGAATCAATTTTCAATCCAAAATGTGGATTTAGAAATTCATAGTAACCGATAGATATACAGCTTGTATGTACCATACTTGTTTTTCTTTATGCCTAGTTTTTCAGCTTAATAAATCTTCCAGGAGATTCCCATCATAAACTCTGGTAGCAGAGGAAGCTGAGAGGTCATACATCATCAAAAAAGCAGATTGGCTTGAAGGTGAGCTCACAAAATAATTGACTAGGGATAGAAGGCAACGAAAGTATAATCTCAGGATGCACTTCAGCACTATGCTCAAATCAAAGGTTAACTTTCTTTCTGCCAAATCCAACATTATTTTTTGAGTCCATATAAGCACACAAAACTTATCAATTCATGTATTTAACATATGATATATTTATGTAACTCAGATTTTTCTACAGAACTGTAACAATATTAAGCTATGTTAACGGCTGGGTAATATCAAACATTCTCTTTGAAACTTTCTCTAGTCTTGCAGATAAAGTATTATACTTCTCCTCTATCAAATACATGTTCATAAAACCCGATTTTCCAGTAAGTGAAATCATCTTGCTGCCCTTCTATCACTATAGATATAGGAAATCTCTTCTGTAAATGGCACTCTTGGCTGTTTGGAGCAGATCTTCATACGCTTTATTCCTTTACACTTGCTGCTGAATTCCTAATAGGCACAATCACTATTTTCTGAAGATGGCCATTAAAGCAGTGTCTAAGCTTCTGATTAATTAAACCAAGATACCCAGGGACCGCCCTTTATTGGTACAGTGCCTCACACAATTAAGTCCTCACACACAACTGAAAATATCTCTGTTCCTACCATATATACAACAAATTATACTGTACAGCACAGGGAGCACGTTCCCTGCCGTGCTCTGTAACAGTCAACTTAGCTGCCTAGGAAAGGAAAGCAAGGGCAGACAGTGGTCAGTAAATTAAGTCTCAAAGGAACTGGAATCCTTCTCTTAGTGTGAAATTCAGACAGCATCATACATCTTACAAACCCACCTGCATTTTCTCACTGCAATCTCGGTTAATTTGGCAAAAAGATGGCTTGGCAAGTGTGCTGACTGAGCTGGTTAAGCTATCATTTCCTATTAGTCTTTATTACCTTTCTATTGCACTTTTGGATTTGATCCCTCGATAGGGAAAAAAACAACCAACCAACCAAAAAAAACCCAAACCCTGAACAAATAAGGAAACCACACCAACAACCATGATAAAACTCCTTGGCTCTCTACACAAGAGCTGACTTCCAAAGGAGTAAGGAACATGAGAAACACTGAAAACACTCAGTGTTTGGCAATACAGAAGTACAGAGAGACATGCCCAAAGCTGGCAGCTTTGGCCCCAGAAGTAATAGAGATGTCTCACGACACAGTTTCAGATATAGTTCACTAGCTCCAATTAGAGGCCTTTGTCAAAAGCAGCAGTCACAATCTTCTTCCCATCTTTCCCCTTTCCACAGAATAGAGGATATCCATGATTTCTTAAGAGTGTGACTTGCAGGACAAACGCAGGCATTTCCTTTCTCCTTCTGGGTTAGGTTTTTCTTGGGTCAGTGATTGGTTGATCCTACCCTCCACTATCTCACTGAATCAGTCAGTGGCAATGAGTCCAGCAGGAATGCCAGGATGACATCAAAGTTGTAGAAGTTGGCTACCATTTATTCTTCACGTAAGCTTCCACTCAACATGAAACAGCACCAGTATTTATCAGCTTGTGATGTTTCACTTAATCCAACTGATATAACTGTGGTGCACACTTCTGGGGAATGACTTGCAGCCTTCTGGGCCCTGCAGGCGATGTCCTTACTGGTTTTGAGATCAGATCTTGATCTCTTTCAGAAGAATATTCTACATTTATGGCACTGTAAATCAACTAATGAATCATACCAGCTGTGTTTCTAACATTTCAATAACACTCATTGAGTGTCACCTATTGCAAGTAAGAATGGCTTTCTTTGCAGAAGAGACTGATACATATGCATTGTCCACATGTCGTTTTTCCCCCAAATCAGTCATGCTGAACATTTAATAACTCAGGAAAAAAAATTATTTGAATGAAGCAGAGATTCACAAATTACAAAAGCAAATACTAAAAGTGCTCTTTGTTCTGCCAATACAAAGACAGTACATAAGATGTATTAATCACTGCAAAAGAGTTCCTCATATAGTCATGGAGTAAGTTTTGCTATTGAGACTATTCTCAACTGAATTTGAATAGGTATTTTTGGAAATCTTTAAAAATAAAACAGATTTATGTGATTATTAGCCATGGTAAGGTAGAACATGTTTATGCATATAATGATGTAAGGATGAATGGTATTCTGGAGATACAAGAAAACAAGATCATTTACTACAGATGAAAGACTCATAGAATAATATTGGTTTGTTAAAGGGTTTTGTGATTTTAGCCATTTCTTTTCATAATTTAACCATGATAAGGGATCGGAATGGAGACAGATCATGAAGAATTAGAAGGAGAATTCATAGATACATAATGTTCCACTAACGATTTGAGAAGACAAAATGCAGGCAAAGGAACAGATGAGACTGAAGATCTGGAAACAAAAGGACTGATGAAAATTAGCAGCTTGTTCTTCTCTGTATTTGAAGATTAATTGTGGGACATAAGTCCCACATTGGTATCTCCTTTTAACAAAAGCTTATGGCCCTGTTTGCCATACATACATACAAATACATACTTGAGAAAGTGCAACTTGACACATCTAAGTCAGACACATTTACCAGTTTTAGAAAATGGCCCAAATCCTGCAATGACCATGAAGACTGTCAGACTTCACACTGAAGCCAGTCAGCACTATCCATTCTAACTTCTTGACAACAGTCACCAGCCAATAAATACACTGCTCAGTCTCTATTATCAATTACATTAATCCGGCCTCTGTATATTTTCACAATGAGAAGTACATATTACTTCTCAAAATAGTTTTTGGCATAGCCAAAGAATGAAGTTGGTTTTTTTTTCCTGCTGGAGTACCCTATCTTCAGCCTCATGGGGTGTTACCACCTTCTTCACATCCTTTTCTGAAGCTTGTAACTGACAGACAAAGATTTTACGGCAGACCAACAGATCTAAAACTGTAGGTCGCTGGAGGATATTAAATGATAAGCAAATTCACATTTCTGAAGTAATTCTACCAATTTATTAGCAATGCTAGCTCCTGTTCCACAGTAGGGGAGATAATAATGAAGCCTTGTTAAAGGGCAATGTGATAGCTTTTATGTAATGTCTTTTTTTCATTTGTGATAAAGTCATTAAAGCAGCACTGTGTCTTACTGAAGCCTCAAACAATAGTCTATATTAAACCCCCTGTGCAAAATTAAGGAAAATAGTTCACTGGAAAAAATAAGCATCTGTTCTTGCTAATGCTGATGGCCTTCTAAAAATCATTAAACTATTCTAAATAAGTGATGATAAAAAAATGCAGAACTGTTTTAACTTTTTCCAAAGCAAAGAGAAAAGCCATTCCCCTTGTAAACACGTACTTCTTTGTTCCAAATCTGCCTAGTAATCTTTAACTCATTAAGCATGTCTCCCTTATGGAATGCCTATTCTCCCACCATGACCTAACTCAAACTCAGTGTCTTTTAAACCTGGGTTGGTAAAGGTTTGTCTTCACTGCATCAACACCGGCTGCAGTTCCAGAGTTCTGCCCATTTATTCTCCAGTCACAGACCGGGTGTACGGGACAGAGTTGAAATGTCAGCTCCAATTTCCTCTCAGTCTAAGCTAGAAACTGGCCTGCTTTGCAGTAGGAGCAGCTTGCACAGTTTCATTCTCCCAGGGCTACACTAAAATCTCAGCTGGATTACACTTCCTTTGTTCATTTATTCCTTCAGCTGTGTTGCATTTTAAATCCACCTTCACTTGGTCTAGATATATAGGATAAGGTCTAGATATATGCAGTATAAGGACTGAGATAAACTCAGGTAAGAAACTTTTCATGGGTATCCACCCAGGTTTGGACACAGAGCACCCAAACACAGTGAACACAGTGAAACACACAGACTAATCCTAAATTTCTCCTCATAAGAATGTTAAAGATTCTGGAGGTCATGAACCTTACATTCTACTTAACCTCTCTTGTAAAAAGACTGAAGACTCTAATAAGAAAACCAGAAAGACAATGGATTTATTGGCTGGCTTTGTATCCAAATACAGTGATCTTCTGCATAGTCGCAATCCGTTATTTGAGAGATTCAATAGTTGAGGGTGATTCTTCAGCGAGCTGTGCGAGCTCGGTGTGTGCACAGAACGTACCACAAACCCATCAGCTTGTGAATATATAATGAGGTAATGAATATATTATTGGTCCCCCCTGCCATCACTGCCCACCAGACTTGCCGAACATGCTTCATTCTCATCGTTTAGGAGAAAGGGGAGCCAGTCCCATCTCTGTGAAGCCGGAAGCGCTGCCGCACTGCCGGCACAAAGGGACCAGCACCATGCTGGCATTTCCAGGCACGGCGGCGCAGCACGGCTATGAACCAGGAGATGGCAGGGGATGGGCAGGATCCTGCGGCGGAGTGGGCGCCGAATGAGGCTGAGTTGCTAGGCAGCGAACCGGGAGCAAACCTCTGCCATTGCCCTGGCTCTGCGCCCCAGATCAGCCCTGGCTGCTCGCACGCACTCCAGCCAGAAAGTTTTGCTTGGGCTGTTACATTCCCGGAAAAAGAAACCCCAAAGCAGCCCCTTTGAACAGCAGGGACTGTCCCAACCTGTTCAGTTGCTGCTCCGGTCGCACAGCGCCAGGGTACCCACAGCGCCGCCCTGGCCAGCACTGAACTCATTCCTACCCCAGAGTCCTGCTCTGGAGAGGCGTGCCGTCTCTGCCGTGTTTGAACACAACAGACACACAGCAGCAACAAGAAACCCCGATAAAAACCCCGATAAAAACCCAGCAGAGACACAGTAGGAAAAGGACAGTGGCAGAAGGCTAGGCTCCAGCTCGTTTTTTTGGGACGGCGGGTGGTGCCGGCTTCCCAGCTACCAGCTGTGCTGGTTTCTGTGCTCAGAAAAGCTCCCTTCCTGGAGCTGGGAGGTGGCAAAAGGCGTTTCCTCCACTTTAATGAGGAAATACAGAGGGAGCCACACCCTCAGGACTGTCCTCCAGCCCTTATTAGGGGAGGGGGAGTGGCAGCGTGGCATACTTGACTACTGAGTGAGTTCGCTATCTTCGCGGATTCCACGACTTGTGTGGAGAGGACCACACCCAACAGCCCACGAGTAACAGGGGACGACTGTACAGCAGAAAATGCCAGTCTCTGCTTAACGATTTGTTCCATCCTAATTCTCATCTACATCAAGGGTGATTTCTACTACCATCACACATAGACAGGAGACAATGACTGGTGAAGACCAGGTTACTCAGAGTATCCCACGGAAGATGAATTTCCGGTTAATGAAATGCACACTGCCAGATGGTTTCTATTTCACCACAGCCATATGCCACAAAAGGTAAGTGAACAACTAACTTAAGGTTAACAGGTGGTACTTGTATAAAATCTTTTCTTTTCCTTCTATTATGTTTCCTTTTTGGTGTCAAAGGAAAGTGAATGTTCCTTCTTCTAGAGTGTTGTTTTATTTCTATGTTGTTCAGTTGAAATCCACTTTAGTACAGTGGGAGACTGGGGGTTTGATTCCTCACCAGGGAGGCAGTGGTGCCATTAAAGAGTTGGACTCGATGATGCTTGTGGGTCCCTTCCAACTCAGAATATTCTGTGATTCTGTGATTTTGCTTTTGCAGTGATCCAAGATTGCTAAGTGGGGGTATTTTCTATTGCTTGAGTCAATAGCTTCATGGGTTACTGGTTCACAAACTATAAGGAGCCAAAACATGCTTTTAATAAAGTCCTAGGATAAATATATTGTTTAATCCTTAAAGTCATCAATTTATAAAATAAATGTACAAAATAAATTGAAACTTTGGAGCAAAAATGAACTCAGACCCTGTGATCATGTCATACATTGAGTGAATCCACCAAGTCAACATGGTACACATAATATCATTACATCAATTCCAATTTGAAGTAGGGACACAGGGCATTTCACTCATCTCCTTGTGGTCTTGAAGCCAAACTCAGAGAGGTCCCACTCTTTTTCAGCAATCCAGTGCTGGCATCAAGTGACTCTTGACACCTCTCCCTCGCCAACAGCAGTAATGCACAAGACATCCCAGGAACAGGAAGGCAGTGAGACACATTTGCACCTAAGCAGGATTTGACCCAGCACCTGTCCGATCCAGGCACACAGACTTGCCTCCATGCCATCACTGCCTAAGGTGCAATTACACCTTCTGCTGCTGGCTGCTCTCTCACCAAAGAATCATAGAATCAGCAAGGCTGGAAAATGTCTCCAAGATCCTCCTGTCCAACCTTCAACAGATCAGCACCTTGTCAGCTAGACCACAGTACCAAGTATACCACAGTCAGTCATTTCTTGAACATTGTCAGGGTTGATAACTCGCCATTTCCCTGGAAAGTCCATTCCAATATTTGATAATCCTTCCAGCGAATAATTCCTCCTGATGTTCAATCTGGACCTTCCCTGGCACAGGTAGAGCTTATGGCCTCTTGTCCTATCACCAGTTGCCTGGGAGAAGAGGTCAATCCCCACCTCACTGCAACTTCCTTTCAGGCAGCGATAAGGTCTACCCTGAGCCTCCTCTTCTCCAGGTTAAACAATCCCGCTCCCTCAGCTGTTCCTCATGACACACTCCCTAGACCACATCACCAGTCTGTTGCCATTCTTCAGGCACACTTCATCACCTCACCTCTCTGTCTTTCTTGAAGTGAGAGGCCCAGAACTGGACACAGTAGTCAAAGTACACCCTAACCAGTGCTGAGGTTGCAAGAGCCAGGACAGTGGGAAGGACCAGCTGGGTGTCCCACACATTCTTGCATGCATGCATAGTCAACCAATATCCAAATTTCCCTAGCAAGGTCCTGTCTGTGAATCCTACCTCAGAGCTCATGAACCACAAGGAACAGCTAACCAAGGCACAATTACAGAGAAAACATCTTCTCTGGCTGACATATTCACGTGCCCTGCAGGAAGGTGTTCAATATCCTTACATCACAGTATCACAGTATCATAGAGTTGATAAAGTTGGAAAAGACCTTGAAGATCATTAAGTCCAACCTATAATCCAACTAAAACCAAACATCTGTAACATTTAGATCATGACCCTCAACACCTCATCCAGTCTATCCTTAAACACCTCCAGGGACGGCGATTCAACCACCTCCATGGGCAACGCATTCCAATGCCAGATCACTCTTTCAGAGAAAGACGTTTTCCTAGTGTCAAGTCTAACCCTCCATTGCTTGGAGCTCAAGACCTCTCGTTCTATCTTCAATGGCTAGAGAGAAGAGAAAAAGCCCTGCCTGTCTACAACCTCCTTTTAGGTAGTTAGAGACAGCAGTAAGATCACTCCTGAGCCTCCTCTTTTCCAGGTTAAATAGACCCAGCTCCCAGCATCCCAATATCCTTGGAATCCACAATCAATTTAATCTTAATTTCAATAAAGTTTTGGAGTAATTGCCTTGTAAACACCTGTCGCCATTAACACAGATGACTCATCAAGAGCAGGCTGCTTAGCTACCACATGTGGCAGCCTCCCACACTAAAACAGCAACCTGAGGAGCAAGCTCACTCTCTTCACCACACATTGTACATTCTGGTCACAAAAGGGTTAAACAAGATCATCATGCAGCACCACAATGAGCTTTTCTTTTGCCACTGGAAAAGGCTGGAAGCTGATCCTGGATAAAGTCAGGTGCATGCTTTCAAAAGCACAGGGAACTTCTTGCATAGCTATGGGAGGTTCTTCATCATGATCAATTTGAAAATCAAGAAGATGTTTGTTTGAAATATGGTCTCAGACTTAAACAGGAGATAATTCAAAGTGGTCACGTAGCCCTTTTAAGATGACATCATCCAAAAGCTTCATTAGCAAGGCATGACAACTTAGTGCTCTCTAGTCGCATAGCTCAGCACTCACCATCCTGGTTGAGGGCCATTGGTGCTTCAGATCCTGCTTCTTTCACTCCACGACTGACACAGTCTTCATGATACCCCAACCACAGATGAAATTCTTTTTTCATAACCCCTAAGCCATGTCCTTGAAGCAAACCTAGAGTTCACAGCAGATACCAAGCAGGAACAGTCAAAAATTCAGATGTCTTCTTACAGGTTTTGGAAAAGTTTGCCTGGTGCTAGCATCCTAAGTGAAGCTTTGGCCACTGTGTTCAGAAGACTCAAAATGCTGTCTTAGTTTTCAAAGTGGAAGTCACATCTCCCTGTACACGCATATGCTGTGATGGAGACACAACTCCAGGGTCTTAGGGCACTATAAACAACACAGACAGACACCACAATTTCAAATTCAGACTCCTTGGATCAACTTTAGTTCCCACTCCATGCTTCCCAGTTACGATATTCATCTTCCCAAAGAGCTCCATGTGCTGTTTTTGGCAAGCACATCCTTCAAATACTTGTCCTTGTTATGTATACCAACATCTACATATTCAAAACAGTCTCCAAAGTACATATTAAACATCTGTTTCAACCAGCTCTCTTTAGAGTTTAAGCTGTTTGCTGGAAAACTGCCATCCTAATGGCCAGCTCCTCTGTTAGTGACCTGGAGAATTCATTTTGTATTTATTGATTGTTCCCTAATGAAGAGTCATAAAGGTGCCAGAGACTCTTGACCAGACACTTCTTAATTAGTACCAAAGTGCATAAAATCCCAAACCAAGCTCTTTGTCCAATGTCTCAGTCATTGGGAAAAAAGTGACATCATTTTCTGCTAATACAGAAGTCCATAAAATTTTATTAAAGCATTCTAAGGAAATTAAAACATTATATAGGCCATTCATTTTCTTCCAGTTCCTAAGACACCAAATAGGTCTTCCAGAATCAAATCGTGCTTTGCTAAAGGAAGTATTCTTCATAAAAGACCCACCAATACGTATCATACACAGAATTTATTTTAAAATAAATAAAGGGAGCTACCGATGAAACTTTTGTTTTATGAACAATAGAGAGAAACACTTGTTACATACAAAAACATTATGCAAAACATCCACAGGATGTTAAAAATTGCTTCTAATGGATCTGTCTTTTCATCAATGTGGCTCATACAATAGGTTCAATTTTTATGTTCCCTCAAACTGTGTTGTATTGGAGTATTTTCTGAGGGTATTTGCCCTCAAGAAGGCAGAAAGGAGAGCAAAAACTCAAATAAATGTAAATCTCTTTTGTCTCAAACTTAAAGCCTCAAAAACATGCTGAATAACTGGTATTTCCTTGTATTTCATATTAAGTCATCCTGAAAGTTAATTCTCTCTCTTCCATATAATTTAAATTCTCAATTAAATAGCTGAAATAATAGCAGGAATGGAAAAAGCCAACTAACAGAAGGAAGCAAAAGCCCATCCCTATATGGCAATAGCATTGCTGCTTCTATTAGACTGCTTGTCGAAAGCATTTGTCTACAGATTCATGAGGTGGCTTGTTTTCCTTGGGATAACATTAGATGTACACAAGGAAACAAATGTTCATGATAAAACAAAATCCATTAAATACAGACACCCTCATCTATCTACAATCTACAATCACTGATAATAGTATTACCACATATGCAAGAAAAAAGCCTTCTGCTTTCCTAAAAACCATCACCCCAATGCAAAGTTCTGCAAAAAAATTCACAGATTCACAGAATGTTCTGAGTTGGAAGCGACCCACAAGGATCATCGAGTCACAGTATCACAGTACCACAGTACAGTTAAGGCTGGTAAGGAGCTTGAAGACCATCTAGGCCAACCTATAGCCCAACGAACCTAGCATCTACATCTAGATCATATCGCTCAACACCTCATCCAGCCTACCCTTAAACACCTCCAGGGTTGGCGAGTCAACCACCTCTGTGGGCAACCCATTCCAAATCTGGATGACTCTTTCAGTAAAAAAACTTTTCCTAATATCAAGTCTAAATTTTTCCCTTGCTGCCATCTTCCCCAGGAGTATATCATGGGAGACCGTGTTGAATGCATTACTGAAATCCAGACACACTGCATCCACAGCCTTCCTCTCATCCACCAGGCGAGTTACTTCATCACAAAAAGAGATCAGGTTGCTCAAGCAAGACCTACCCCTTCTAAACCCATGCTGGCTGGGTCTGATCTCTTGTCCATCCTGTAGATGTTGCATGATAGTGCTCAGCACATGAGACAGTCCAACTCTTAAACGGCACCACTGCCTCCCTGGTGGGAATCAAACCCCCGGACTCCTGCATGAGATATGGGGATGCTCACCACTGTACTAAAGTGGATTTTTTAACATCCTATCCATGATCTGTCCTGGACAGATCTGTCAGGACAAGCATATGAAAGGTTAAACAATCACAGTAAGGCAAATATCCCGAGAAGGCAGAACAGCAAACACATATATAGTGTGTGCGTGTGTGTATATGGATATATATATGGACTTTGCAGACATAAGAACTTGTATTATTTATTGTGATCCACCCTTTTTTCTTGTTTTTTTAACTGCACCTTTTTATTTAATGTTGTAAAATAATACCAACAGCATCTCAGCTTTGCCAGATAACTTCAGTAAGCCTTCTGCAGAGTTTTGTTATAGATGCTCACCAGTACAATTCTCAAGAAAATAAGCTCCAGAACAGCGGAAATAAAAGAAAACCATAGAAAAGAAAACAGGAAAAGGTCACCGGAGTGAGGTCACACAAACCTCTGCTTACCCCTTGCTCAGATTCCAGCAGCTCTGTTTTGACTCTGACTGCCGGCATCCCATCAAGCATTAACATTCTGTTCTAAAAGGTGCTGATGTCCTAAAGCAAAAAAGAATATGGTTAATAATAAAACCCCAAATGATGAAGAAAATTCTGTTTTAATTCACTAGTTTAAGTTTTATTATACTTTCCAAGTAAGTTTCTTTTAGTGGAAATGAAGTTAATGAAGATACAATAGTCATTTCAAGGGGGAGTTGTCAAGTTACCAGTTTGGTTAAAACAGTAAATTATACTTTAAAAGAGAACTAAGCAACAAGGGAAAATCATCTCCAACTACTATTTTGTAATCAAAATTTATCACCCAGGTGCATATACATAAATTCCTTGCTTTAGAACTGGAAAGGAGAGCAGCAATATAAAACAGTTTGAAGTTTTGGGGAATATACTTAGGTATAGTTGATTTCAATCAAAACATTTGTATTTCTATACTACCTAGAGAAACTATACACTTGTGGTCAGAGAAGTTGCAGTGAAGGCCTGTACAAACACACACTATGAATTAACACACATCTACCTCTTCATATCTCTTATCATTCATTGTCTTGCAAAGTTATCAGCATTTATCAGTCAAAGCCTCCATGCGCTCACCTTTGACACAAGAGAGAGAAAGTTATGCACTGTCCATGTAGTAATGGGCAATATAAGCTCAGAGCTTGAAGCTGAAGAAAAATTTGCAGAACTGTGCTTCTCTCAATCAACAGGTGTGCCCAGGTGGTTAGGAGGGCCAATGGCTTCCTGGCCTGTATTAGGAACAGTGTGGTCAGCCGGACTAGGGAAGTTATCCTTTCCCTCTACTTCGCGCTGGTCAGACCACATCTTGAGTACTGTGTCCAGTTCTGAGCTCCCCAGTTTAAGAAGGATGTTGAGCTGCTTGAGAGGGTCCAGAGAAGGGCAACAAGGATGGTGAAAGGACTGGAGCGCAAGCCCTGTGTGGAACGGCTACGGGAACTGGGGTTGTTCAGCCTGCAGAAGAGGAGACTCAGAGGTGACCTGATTGCTGTTTACAACTACCTGCGGGGAGGTTGCAGTCAGGTGAGTGTGAGTCTCTTCTCTCAGGCTGACAACACCAGAACAAGAGGACATGGCCTTAAGCTATGCCAGGGGATGTTTAGACTGAATGTTAGGAAGAGGTTTTTCACAGAGAGAGTGATTCCTCATTGGAATGGTCTGCCCAGGGAGCTGGTGGAGTCACCATCCCTGGAGGTGTTTAAGAGAAGACTCAATGAGGAGCTCATCCACATGGTCTAGATGGTGGGAGGCTTGGATGGATGAAGAATGGTGCCCATGGTTCTATGCTTGTGGGTCTGATCCCTGGGTGGGCATTCATTTGGGAGTTGGACTAGATGATCCTGTGGGTCCTGTCCAACTCAGAATAACCTTGTGAACCTGTGAACATCCTTGCTGCAGCAGTTTATGGAGGCACACAAAACCATCCCTTGCATCTTCAGTTCAAACACTACCGCAACCTGAGTCAATATTCTACTCCAGCCCAAGCTCAATGCTGGTGTTTGAAAGCAAGTGCCTTCAGCTGCCATTTAGTCTGGACAACATGGAGAGAATAAAAGCTATTTTATCTTTCAACCTAGAATCTAACCTTACAAATCCAGACACCTCGGGTCAGTGGTACAGAAACACAGAAATACAGAGATGTCACAGCTATTTTTCAAACAGCAAAGCTAGAGCACATGTCACTTAAAAGTAACTCATTCACAGCCAGTTATTTACATGCAGCCTTGTCTGGAAGTTAGCACTCTGGACTGGAAACTCACCTCCGCTCACTAACTACAATAATGGAAAAATGCTTTCTCTGTGTTTGATGGGTAGCAGACCTGTTCAGCACTGTGTGGTGCCATTATTGGTAAGGAATACGTTCACAGTCCTGGTTTTTATCATGGTTGTTTAAGAATAATTTTAAGGACAATGGTCTGTCCTAATGGAGCTTACTAAATACATTTTAAAATGTATTTTTTAAATGCTGAAAGAGATAAACAAATGCAATCTCTATTTTTTCCTTTAAAAGTAGATCTAGATAATTCCTCAAGCTATAACATTTTAGAACAAACAAGTAATGTTCAGTGGAACACCTCTGCATTCAATCATGTGAATGAAGACCAGTCAAGCTATTGAGATGTCCCAGTCCATGCTAAGCCACTGCTGTGTATCTACTGTACTTTTTAAGCTTGACACAAGAGGAAGGAAAAAACCGAAAGCTCTTCTTATGTCTTCTGAGCAAATTATTTTGTGCACCTTGATCTTTATTCAGTGTTTAAGGCATGAGATTGAAAAAAAGCAGGAGGTCTCAAATGACACAAAGAAGCTGAATGAAATTGCTCCTCGCTTTACATCCTTCTTCCCAGAAAGGGCAGTGCGCTGTTTACTTACTAGAAGCACATCTCAGGTGTCACTGAGCTCCATCGGTTTGGCTGTTGTTTGGGGTGGATAAGGCAGGATGCAGGGTGGCATTCCTGGCTCCCCCAGTGTCTATTCTGCAAGTAGAGAAGTCCCTCTCCTTTCTTGATTTATATGCAGCACAGTTCAGTTTTACAGCAAGGGCAGGAATACACGACCACGAATTACCCCTTAGGCTGTTTAGCTCACAGACAAAGAAGGATGAGCAGATACTGCATTGTATCCCTGAGGAAGTCTTACTCGCCTGAGCGAAGGGATGAGGCCAGCTTACACAGGAGGCACAGGAAGGAGGGGGGAAGACAAAGCATCACGGAGAAAAGGCAGGTTTAATGAACTGTTAGAATCTGATTAGAGGCTAATGTCCCTTTTAGTGCTTTGTACCAATTTACAGCTGATATACTTGAATCATTTTTCCCCACTGGCTGTGATAAACTCATTAGTTCTAAAAATGCAAGCTAACCAGAGCCTTTGAAGTTTAAAACTGATAAATCATGAAAACCTGACTAGTTCATGTACCATTTAACACATTTACATTTAACTAAATTTTCATAGTGTTTACTTCCCCTTTTGTTCTCAGAAAATCTTATTTTTAAAAAGCAGCCTTTCAAGTGCTGGTCTGAAGAGCAAATGCTCTGGCTGCGAACAGCTCCAGTTTTTGGTTAATTCATAATTCAGAGTAGTAATAATCACAGGAGCAGATTCTTTCTAAACTATTTGATCCCTTCTGCATTTTTAACTGGAAGTACATCATGTGACACATCCTGGGGGACCACTACTGAATAGATCCAGTCTGTGTGCTATACACTGGGATAACAAGTTCAGCCCAAGTCACCCAGAGAGCTGTTCTTTCCAAACGGTGCTCCCCTGCCATAATCAGTTTTGCTCTACAGTATGTTCAAAGCCATGTAGCAAATTGGATGTAATTGCTGAGGTTTGCATACACTGTGCTGTCATCCAGGGCAAAGGGGCTTGACTCATTCTCACAGGAGCTGGATGTGTGAACTGAGTTCTCCCAGGAGCCTCTAAGATCCGACAAGAAGATGAAGCATCCACACTTGAATGAGGCCAGGCTGCTCCAGTGCCCCATGTTAACTGATGACACGCACGAGACCCACCAACAGAGATTAGTGATAAGATGTATTGAGTCAATGCATTACTCAGGCCACAGAGCTCTCCTGGCTCACTCAATTCTCCTCAACAACTGTGGTAGCCAACTTCCAGCCCCCAAAACTGCCCAGGTGAAGGCTACCTAAATTCGCGAGACAGTCCTTTCTTCTCTATTCTCCCACCTCAACTCTCCAGGTGGACTCCAGTTACCTATCTAGGTAAAGCACATGGTAGATGTAGGTCCTAAACCAGGCATATAATCAAGCCAAATACAGTTAAACCTCCTCCATCACGAGGAAAGGGACAGGCAACAGCCCTCGCAAAA
>WEKX01004227.1:37437-61506 GCA_013390025.1 Pitta sordida | reverse complement strand
CCATTGCGACCCCCTCCCCGCAGGGCAGGGTGAGTCCCGCCCCACAGGCACCGTGGCACCGCCTCTTGGCAGAGGAGAATCAAACTGCGCATGCGTCAGGCAGGTGGGCTCGCGGACCGCTAAATCATATTTGCGAAAAAATTGCTTTGCAAATGGGTGAGGTTGTGAAGGAGAAGCCGCGATACAGAGAGGATTCACTGTATTCTTATTACACATTACTACATTGAAGTTGTTCATCAGTCAAAGAAAGAGATGGCATAACACATGAGGAAAAAAGTCTGAAGTGACACACTCAAGGCAAAGTTTTTGATGACATGAGAGAACCTTCTAAGGATACAATTAGTTTTCCAAAGTCTGAAATTCTTTTTCTCTTTGTTACAAGGGCTAATAGAAAAATTAAAAATTACCATCTTTTATCAACTATAACAATCTCCCTAGGGAGAAAAGCCAAGAAGAACCACTCAGTTGTCTACTACTTCAGTTCCCTAAAGACCTTCATATATATACAATGAGATTTATCAATCATGTCAATGAAGTTCTGTCTAAAATAAAGCATACCAGTTAACATTGCTACATTATGTATGAAAGCAGTTAATTCCAGAAAGTGGAAGAAACAACTATCCAATAGGATGAAAGTATGTTTATGAGGCTAGAAGATAATCACTCAACTAGGAGTTCTGCCAGGGAGTTCGACCTAACAGCCCATGCCTTGTCATAAGATCTTCATCATATGTAATTATGTCTATAGCTATGTGAATGTGCATAATGAAAGCACAGATTCTGGTAGTTCTGCATTTTACTCCAAACTTGAATTTTCAGTCAAATTCACCAGAAGAGTACAGGCTGCATTTATTGATGTGTCAAGGAAAGCCACAAGAAGTTCTTGAGAAAAAAGTGACTTAGACTTCATCCTGTTTTCACACGAAACTGGGTGGAATTGATTCGAGTTTGAATCAATTCAAACTGAAATTCCTTTAATGAGAAGGGGCACGGATGTGCATCAGTGTGGCATCCAGGGAACAGGGAGGCAGCAGAGCTCTAAGATTCCACGGGTTTCTCTGAGTGTGGTCCCCTATTATAATTATGTGTGACAGGTAGAGTCCAGACCTCAACAGTAGCTGTGACTTGATGCTGTCAATGCCCAAGACGCACATACAAAGGATCGCTTTCAGCTCACACTGTCCAGCTCAGACCCTAATCTGAGGTACCAAACCATGTCCATCTGTATCCCACTGCTGCCAGTGCAAAGACATACACGCGCAACACAAGCTTCTTGAATTCCTGGTCCAGTGCCTAGATCTCTGGGAAGAAAATAATACACACTAATTTTGAAGACAGCAGACTTTCCAAGGTTATGAAGTACTCAAATCCCTAAGGATGTAGCTATCTTGTAACTTGCTGTACTTCTACAAATCTGTCTGGAGGACACAGTCTTAAACTACGTCAGGGGAGATTTAGTCTTGACATTAGGAGGAACATTAGGTTTTCACAGAGAGGGTGATCTCTCAGTGGAATGGGCTGCCCAAGGAGGTGGTGGAGTCACCGTCCCTGGAGGTGTTTAAGAAAAGGTTGGATGATGTACTGAGTAGCATGACCTAGATATTAGGGTAATGTGCTATGGTGTGGTGGTAGGATGGTGTGTTGGTAGCAGGATGACAACAGGTTAGGTAACAGGTGATAGGTTGGACTGGATGATTTCTATGGTCTTTTCCAATCTTACTAATTTCGTGATTCTGTTAAAAATTTCAAGTCCAGCAATATTCAGTGAAGATCTCAAATTTTGCTGCTAAAGCCTTTTTGGTTAATGTGGGTTTAAATTAGTTTTAGTGAATATAAATAGAACGAAAGAGATGTGGTCAGCTTCCAGGTGACAGAGGAGTGTCAAGTGCATTGGCAACTAGAGGCCAATATGGTATTTCTCAGACTAAGCTGTCATCTTTGACAGCTTAAATTCCCTTTACGTCACCTCTGCTCTCCTGCCACTTTCAGCTGTCTCTACAAAGAATTAACAATTCTTCCTAGAATATGGGATTCAGACAAGATGTTACAAGTAATAGTACTGACACCAGAGCCTCATTTTCAACTTTTATCAACATTCATGGCTCCATTGTTTTTCTTCTAATACAACATTCACAGAATATTTGAGTTTTTGTGAATACCAAAGGATTCATTAAATATTTGTGGGTTTTCTTTACCTAATGTTTAAAGACCTGCCTAACATAAAAAGCCCAACCTCCCTCCCTCCCACCTCCCCCCAAAAGCAAAGGAGAGCCAAAAGACTCATCATTTAGGAGTGATGCATACTTAGGAAATGAGTATGTATGCCAAAAACATGTTGCATACATTAATTTTTATGCTAGAATTATTTAAAAAGGCATCTTTTCAGAACATATGATGATATACAATAGTAAAATAAAGTCCTGATAGTTTCTCCTTCAGGTTTTTAAAGTACAGACAAGTAGTGAAGACTACTATGAAGCAGAAATTCATTACTTTTTCCCCCCCAAAACCCCACCCTAGTAATTGACCTAGATTGCCACTTTTTCATGACCACTGTTTTAAGATGAGTGATTTTAAAATCTACCTCTCCATTTACAAAGTACTTTTCTCTCATACTATGTCAATTGCCCTTGAGTTCGGAGAAGAGTTTAAAGAAGAGTTTGAAGAATGAGGCTTAAAATCAAAAACAAACCTCACCACCTGCCAAAAAAATGTAATAGGAAATAAAAAAGAATGTTTCTAGTCCTACATTTATCAAATTCTTCTAAAGCACATATTAATTAAATGTTACCTTTATTATTAAGTGGGCTGTTGCCTCAACTATTAAAATTGAGAAAAAAAGCACACAAACAGCTAGCAAGAACAGTTTCAGTTTCTTGTATCTGTTAATTGTCTAAATTGTGAATATTTTGTATTTTCTGGGCAAATGAATATTGAATGGCATTACCTAGGAGCTTAGCAGCAAATACTTAGTGACTGAAATTTTACTCTAAATTCTGATTGTACTGCTCTGGTCAGAAAATTAGCTGCTGAAAGCACAAGGAGCTGGTTGGCACACTTTCCTCCCACCTGCCAATGTGTAAAGTTGGCTTTCATAAAGACAGATGCATCATGGGCCCTGCATGCAGGAAAATAAAGGGAAAATTGAGTATGTAGCAGTAGCCACAGTTTAGTTCAAAATTTGTGCACGAGATGTTGTGTGGCAGGCCAAACATAGTTGCTCTTTGCCAAGAAGGGAAAATGCCATCTGCAGGATCGGCTTGGCACATTTACTCCATGCAGTCCAAAGGGACCATCACCTCAAAACAGTGCCTTCAGCTCTGAGATTGCAAAGCTCAGAGGGAGCAATGAAACAACTGCATAGGCCATTTTTCATAGATCTAGGCATCATCACTTACTCTAGAAACACTACCAACAATACTGTCTGCCCCGCTGTTGTATGACAAGTCAGCAGACCATACCCAACCCTTCAGCTGAGGGACAAAAGCTGACTTCTAAATCATGGCCATTACAAACTCTATCCTCTGAATAAGAGCAATAAAAGGTTATGCAGACATTAAATATGCCTAGTGCCTTCTAGCAGCTGAGCTAAGTTAAGTAGTTGATACTGCTTCTACCCACCAGAAGTGCTTCTTACTGATCTGCAAGCTCCAACATATAGGCAGAACTAAAAGCCAGCAAGGAAAGGTAGCTTTTGTAACCACTAAAATTTAGGAATTTCAGTTAAGCCCTATTTTTACTTCAGATTTACTTTGTTTATAACCAATTTTTAAAAACTCCTGGGCTTTTTTACTATTAAAGACAGAGCAGTATACAGCACCCATAAGGGAACCTCTTATTCTCACAAGTCAGTTGCTTATTTTCAGCTCAGCTTGTCATGCTGCCAGCCACAGGGACAGCAGCCTCAAGGAGGAGAAAAACATGCTTGTGTGCAGCTGCACTCTCCAATGTCAGGTATCTGAGGACGCACCCACAAGGTGCGCAGACATTTCCCACAGAGTCTCAGAAACTGTCATGGTTCATGACAGACACAACAGGTAGTAAGCCATGAAACCGAAAGTGTTCCTTCAATGACCCTATTCCTGCTGTTAGGAAGAGCTGTAAACTGCAGTCTTTGATTCAGAAGCAGAGGGCCCATGCTAGCAAAAGCACATCTAAACATGGTCTGAGTCACACACAAGCCAAAATAACACAAGAATAATTAAATAAAGCTGAATGATCACACCTTCAGATGCAAAGGTCAGACTATTTGTCAGAAACTTAACTTTACTCCATTACCTCTCCCTGCACCGTTTGCACAGCACCTGACATGCACATGGAGGAACAGGAATTCTTTATATGCTTCTCACCACAAAGCAAACTCATTGCTTATTCTGACATGTGAAAAGAAAGCGCGGGTGCCCTGATGTCATTCCTGTTCAAAATCCTACCCCAACCTAATCTCTGTTCTGCTTAACAACATTTTGAGGTTTCCTGCTCCCTACAGGTTTCAGTGCAAACTCCTGGGAAAATATTAATATTAAAGCTGGTGAGCAGGAAGTACTTTATACACCTCAAAAAAAAAAAGGGGAAAACTAGCTTCTGGTCACTTAGTTGATGAAACATAAAGCACCTGAATACATGAATAAGAATTTCTAGGTACTATCTATCAAATACGTGAAAAAAATCATATAAAATAACATCTGCTCTCAGACTGCTCACATCAACTTCTGGATGGAAACTGGTATCTGACTACTCACATGGGGTACTGTGTTACTCAAAACTGAATGACCAAAATGCTTATGTACCAAACTGTCAAATTAGATTCTACAATAAATTATGGTGGAATTAGAGCAATCACCTCTAAAGGCACATCTAATTAAGCGTTAAGTGTTTCTAATTTATTAGTTTCAAATGTTGCCAACACACATTTCCCACAGACTCTCAGAGACACTATGATTCCTTAAATACGTTTAAAAAAGACAGGCACTGCGCAGAACAAAATTACTGCCAATAATTAAAATAACTTCAAACTTCAAGATTAAAGAGTATTTTAAGTAACTATGGATAGAACCATAAAAATCCGAGATATATGAGTAGCACATATAGTACTACATTAAGAGATGCTTTAAACTTTCATTATCACTTCTTTAAAATGCAGAGCTATCAAAATTGCTATATACAGCCAATCAAACTAGGCAGATGTATTAATTTTAAGGTTTAAAAAAACCCCATGAGTGTGTGTCTCAGGCAAAAGACAAGGTAATTTATAACACATCATTTCACAGTATGAAATACGATGGAAAAACTGAAGGAATAATGAATACTATAGCAAATCTGTTTTTTCCTTAGGATTCCAGGATAATTCAGGTGCGAAGACACCTCAGGGGTCTCCTGACCAGTCTCCTTCTCAGAACAATTGCATTTCAGGAGGTCAGAGCAGGTTGCTCAGGGTTATGTCCAGCCAGGTCAGGTCTTAACAACCTCAAAAAGTGGAGATGGCACAGCCTGTTTAATTAGGCAACAGACCCAGCAGGGGGCAAAAAGGGGTTTTCTTGCAGCCAGCCTGAACCTCTCACTTTCAATGCGTTATCTCTCATTCTTCCACCACACACACCTATAAAGTGACCAAGACCTCCCAAGCCCTCTCCTGTCAGTTTTTGCCCATGTGACTGTGCATCCACCCAGGTTGTAATAACTGTACCTCAGACACAAGAACATTGCTTGAGACACTAATGAAAGTTTTGCAGAAGCTGAGGTGAAGGCTGTTCACTTGTCCATCCGCAACCACTGCTCTAGTCACTTCACACTGCAGATGGCCATCAGGTGGGTCAGGCATGCTTGATCCTGGGCGATTTCATCCTCACTGTTCTCAGATACCTTCTCCTCCTTCATGATGCCTAGAAGTCTGTTCCCAGATGAGTGACTCTAATTTTTATTTTTTTTTTAACATGATTGTTCTGTAGTGCCCCAGATAGCCCTCTTGGATTCACCTGAGGAGGAGTGCATAATTTCCTTTCCTTTAGTCATCAGAGATCAGCCGTGGTCTCCAGCATTTTTCAAGCATGGTAGAGAAGGGTGCCACAGGGACCTCAGCCAGCTCTTACAGCATCCATGAATGGAGCCAGGTGATTCACATGGGCTTTTGCAGGTTGAATCCTCTCAAGTAATCACTTATTCAGGACTAATGGTTCTGCTTATTGAACCCTATTAGTAAGCACAGAGGTCTGGGATAAGGTCATGCAGGTGAAGGCTGATGCAGAGAAGTACCTTAGCCTTGTCAGCGTCCACTGTTAATAACTCAGCCACTTGCCCATATTTTCCTTGATCATTTTTTTACTGCTGATGTAGCGGAAGAAGCTCTTGTTGTTTCCTTTGAGATTCCATGCAAGTCTGAATCCCAGCAGAGCTTTGTGTTTCTGAACACAATCTCTGTGTGCCTGTGCAATATTTCTGTGTTCATCCTTTGTAGCATGTCTCTGTTTCCACCTCCTGCTAACCGGGATCCATGGGGTTTCGCACTGAAAGCCATGATATCCTCATAGAGAGAGGTGGGGGGAGAAAGGTTGCCTTCTAAATGATGCTTCCCTTGCAGTTCTGATCTTGTTAGTTAGAAATAAACCCTTTATATTCTTTATTTATAGTTTTGCCTTGCTTCTTTTGCCTGTGACCAGTTTTATTTTATTTTCCAGTTTGTTTTTTTTAGTTTTCTCCTTCAGGAGAAGTTGGGGTGGGTCTCTGGCATCCAGCCAGGGTCAAACCACGACACTCTGGTTGTTACATGAGCTGGAAATTAATTTTAAAACAACTGGACTTTCCTACAGATTTGTTTATCAAGAGATGTATCTATCAAGCATCAAAATTCAGATGCAACGTCTGGCTATGGAAGTATTTGTGCTCTAGATGTTTTGCAAACTTGGAAGACGTACTGGGGCAATATTATTACACACACAGCATCCTTGCTACATCCTGTTCCTAAGCATCTGTTATTGACTATTGATAAAGAAAGCAGATAAGGTAGATGATTGTTTGCTCTAACAGAAAACAGCCACATATATGTTTCTATGTCTTTTCTTTATATGTAATAAATGCCAAAACTATGAAAGTAAAACCAGATCTGAACCATGGCATTCCAGGTGCACTCCAGAAGGAACTGACATTCTTCTACCAAGTACCTGGTGTGGCTCCTTCCGAAAAGGGACCTTAAGTTAGGTAGGCCACGGTCTATTCTTCTGCAGGATTTCACCTTACGTTTATTCCGGAGGTAAATGAGCTGGTCAGCACACAGCATCTACAGCTTAGTATAGATTTTAAATAATACTTTCAGAGCCCTCCTCCTTTGTTCCACTCAGTCACTATTGCTGAAAATGAAGCAATACAGCCTGTCCACGTGCACTACTGCTCCTGGCTGGTTCCATGACTGGTAAAAATCATGGCCAAACTATAGTGCCGGCCAAAGGCTCAGCACATTGCAAGTTATTGCTGTTCTTGCTGAAATACATGGAAGTATTACACCAGACTATATAATTAAACTATACATTCCTACCTGCTTTTAAACTCTACCTTGCATTAGAAGTACCCTTTACAAAAGCATTTGGTAGAATCATGTGTGACTGCTAAATGTGCCCCACTGGGTCTTTAAATCTCTATTACTGTTCTTTAAGTCAGACCACCTGATTATACCTACATTACACAGCAGGAAGATATAACAAAATAACAATATTTGTAGCTTTCGTTTTACAACTTAGCATCATGCTCCCATTAAAAATGTATAGTGACGTTACTCATGTCAAGGCCTTCAAGAAATAATGCACTGAGATAATTGGTTGTTCGACATCATACATAGCCTTTAGTGCATGTGTCAAGCCCTGAGTCATACTAATATATTTAACATTTCTCATTAGGACATGAAAAGCAATTGTGCCTGTATAAATCACATATTTATTCCAAACATGTGGCTTAGTTACACTGTGTAAAATGACGAAAACGATTTCCTGTCCACATTAGCTATGTCTCACATAGACTAAAATGCTTTTATTAGATTTACTTTGCAGCACAAGAACTGGATGGGTGAAGCTGCTCATATTTTTAAGCAACAATCTCTGTAGAGACATCGAGCATTATGTGTACTGCATCCCTCTGAAGATAGTTGGACTACTAAGATTAATATATGACAACCTGCCTCCATCGTTAATCTGAATGCTGAAATTCAATGACTAAAAAATCCTGACCACTAAAATCACAGCCACAGCGGTATCAAGAGCAGTGTTTATCAGACAGTGAATGGTGCTGGACAGAAATATGGTGAGTGATTCCCTCAGTCAATGCAGATGATTCACAAGAATGCTTTCCATGCTGAAAGCTCAAGCCAGGTCACCAGTTCACATGTAAAGTAAAAAAGAATTCTAAGATTTTTTTCAGGAAAATATGCCTTTTGGTACAAATCACTCCCCATGGGACTTAAGCTTTAAGAATCTATACCAGGTACTCAGTTCATGTTTTGTAATGAAAAGAACCAAAGCTACATCATTGTTGGTGCTGTTTCTTAAGATGTCCATCCCCTAGCTCAACACAATCAAGACAGAGGTTCCATCCAATGTTTGTGCACATGTGTATGCCTTATGTATGTAGAGGCATATTTTATATTGTCTGAAGACATCAACAAATTCATAATTTCAAGTATTACAGAAAAAAGCACGGTAATTCTATTACCTGTTTGGTGCCAGTAATAAAAAATTATCTCCTCAAGTAAAAATTGTGACAAGACTATCATCATTTATTTTTAAGTTCTAAATATTCTCTGAAACATTCAGGTGGGGTTTTCTGTTTGTCTACTGTTTGGTTTTGGTTTTTGTTTATGAGGTTTTTGGTGAGCTTGTTCTCAGTATTATTGTTTGGGGTTTGGAGTTCATTATGGTGTAGGTTTTTTTTAAGTAATGATGACTCTGAGTGGTCATTTGCCTGAAACAGAACAGAACTCTGCATTTATTTGCAACCTGGAAGAATACTTGCAAAAACAATGGATTAGATCTATTACTTTTAAACACAAAATTAAGTATCAACCTGAATGTACCATAACTGGGAAGAAAAAAAAAGTCATATTGCCATTCAACTGCGAGGAACTACTAGACTAATTCAAGAGATCACTTTTATGACTGTATCTAATTATCAAATCTCATTGTCCTGGTTTGAGTGACTTTTTTCTTGGCAGCGGTGGGGGCTAACTAGTGGAGGTAACACCAGCCAGCTGCTGCCTGGGTCTCTGCCGCTGCCAAGGTCAGAAGCAGATAGAGGCGCCTCTGTGATAACATATTTAAGAAAGGGAAAAAAAAAAAAAAGTTGAAAAACAGCAAAGAAGATGGCCAGCAAGGAGCTGTGAGAGGTTGAGCAGCCATGAAGGCACCCAGGTCAGGGCGGCCAGAGGAGGGGTGGGAAGTGTTCCAGGCGTCTCGCTCCTGTGTGTAGAATGGATTATGGTGAAGTAGACTGTCTGCCTGCAACCCATGGAAGAGAGAGAGAGCAGAATCTACCTACAGCCATGCTGGAGTTGCAGGACCATGCTGGAAAAGCTGCAGATATTTTTCAAGCCCACACACACTTGGAGCAGAGTTCGGCAGAGATGCAGAGATCCTTGGACAGATGCTTTGTGACAGAATTGCACTATGGTAGGATCTGATCAATGTACTTTGGGATGGGCTGGCCAATGAAGCAGCGCAGCCAGTGCTTAAAAGACTGCATCCTGTACTGTGACTCTCAGGCACTAGAGAATGTCGCCCCTTGGGAAAGGGTCATGAAAGACTTTTTTCTCTTATGAGAGAGAGAGACGACTTTATGAAAGGCAGAGAGATGGTTTCCTACCCTAAAAACCCCTACCAACTTGTCTGGCTTTTCCCCTACCCCTGTTCCCCCTTTTGTCTCCTGGAGGAAAAAAGTTAATATGAGATCTGTTGTAAGAAGAAGCAGGGGTGGGGGGGGAAGAAAGTTGCCTTTAATATGCTGCTTCTCACATTAAGCTCTGATCTTGTTAAGAAATAAATAAATCCTTTATATTCCCCATTTGTAGCTTGTCTTGTTTTGCCTGTGATAAACCTTTTTTAGTTTGGGTTTTTTTTCTCCTTCCTCCTGTTTATATAAAGCGGGGAGAGGGAGAAAATGAAGTGAGGGAGAGGTTGTGGGTGAATCTCTGGCATCCAGCCAGGGTCAAACCATGACACTTGTAGAACCCTACTTAGGCAAAGCAAGCCTTTTAAAATGGGTTCCAAATAGACTTTCCCATTCTGCCACACAAACGCTTTAGGATCAGACACAGAGGTTTTGAAATTTTGTAAGGTGGATACTAGTAAGTATTTCACATGTCCACCATGTTTAATGACCTATAAAGAAGTTACTAACATGTGAGCATGCAGGGCCAAACCTTGGCTATGAAGAACATTCTCTATGGTTCAAAGCACTCCAAGCCAATGCAGAATGGAAATACCCAGCTTCACTCCTGACTAGCAAGGAATATGGGTTCATCAAAGTGTGATAAGCATTCTTGAACTGCCATCTCAGAAGTGAAGGATGCAGACAATTCCATAGTACAACAATATAACATGTAGTAGATGCTTACTGTTTTCTTCCTATAAAATGTGTATAACTTGTAAACTTGTCCAACTGAAAGCTTCAGGATATTTAACTAAATGAACAACAGTTTAACAAAACAACCACAGTCAAAACAACGAGCACTTACATTCCATTGCAAATGCAACTGTTTTCTCAGTCACATACAGAAAAACACCTTTTCTGACTTACTAGATATGCACGAATATCAAAGAAAGTGGACTCCCTCCCATCTCCCCATTAACAATGGTGGTAAACTGGTAACAATGGATGAGGAGAACGCTGAGGTACTCAATAATTTTTTTTTGCCTCAGTTTTCAAAAGCAACCTCTCTTCCCACACCTCGACTGGATGAATAGCAGGGTGAAGATTGGAGAAGCAAGGGCCCTCCTACTGTAAAGAAAGATCAGGTTCATGACCACTTGAAGAACCTGAATGTACGTAAGTCTATGAGACCTGATGAGATGCATCCCAGAATCCTGAGGGAATTAGCTGATATAGTTGACAATCCACTCTCCGTGATACTTCAAAAGTCATGGCAGTCAGGGGAAATCCCAGGTGACTGGAAAAAAATGAAAAATTGTATGCATCTTTAAAAAGGGAAGAATGGATGATTCTTTGAGCTATCAACCTGTCAGCCTCACCTCAGTGTCTGGGAAGACCATGGAACAGCTCCTCTTAGAAGCTGCGCTAAGGCCAATGGAGGACAGGGAGGTGATTCAGGACAGCCAGTGCAGCTTCACTAAGGGCAAGTCCTGCCTGACCAATACAGTGGTCTTCCATGATGGGAGTGGCTACATCTGTGGACAAGAGAAGGGCTACAGATGTCATTTGTCTGGACTTCTGTAAAGCCTTTGACATGGTCCCCCACAACATCCTGCACCTTTAGAGAGACGGGGATTCAATGGGTGGACTATTATGTAGATAAGGAATTGGTTGGACTGTTGCATTCAGAGGGTACCAGCCAAAGACTCAGAGTCCCAAGGGACATCAATGACAAGTGGTGTACCTCAAGAGGACTGTTGAGGGACTATTGTTATTTCGTATTTTCATTAATGACATAGACAAAGGGATTGAGTGCACTTTCAGTAAATTTGCTGATGACACCAAGCTGAGTGGTGCAGTTGGCACAGCTAAAGAATGGGATGTCATCCAGAGGGACAGGTTTAAGAAGTGGGCCTATGCGAATCTCATGAAGTTTAACAAGATGAAGAGCACAGTGCTGCATCTGGGTCAGGGCAATGCTTGGCATCAATAAAGGCTGGGGAATGAACAGACCAACAGGAGCTCTGCTGAGAAGGACTCGGGTGTTGATGGATGAGGCTGGACATGAGCCAGCAATGTGCACTTGCGGCCCAGAAAGCAAATCATATCCTGGGCTGCATCACAAGCAGCGTGGGTGGCAGGTCAAGGGAGGTGATTGTACCCCTCTACTCCGCTCTCTTGAGATCCCACCAGGAGTGCTGCATCCAGCTCTGGGGTCCTCAGCTCAGGAAGGACATGGACCTCTTGAAGCAAGTCCAGAGGAGGGCCACCAAGTGAATAGAAAGACAGAGTACCTCTCCTATGAGGAAAGGCTAAGAGAATTGGGATTACTCAGCCCGCAGCAGAGAAAGCTTTGGGGAGACCTAATTGCAGCCTCCCAATACCTGAAGAGAGCCCACAAGAAAGATGGAGAGGGACTTTTGACAACTGTGTGTAGTGATAGGACAAAGGGGAATAATTTCAAACTGATAGAGTGTAGGTTTAGAGTAGATATTAGAAAAAAATTTATTTACTGTGGGTTAGTAAGGCACTGACAAAGGTTGCTCATCTAAAGGTTGAGGATGCCCCATCCCTGGAAATGTTCAAGGCCAGATAGGCTGTGCCTTAGAGCAATCTGACCTAGGTACATATTTCTGTCCACGGTAGAGCAGTTTGAACTAGTAGATGATCTTTAAAGTCACTTCCAATCCAAACCATTCTATGATTCTGATTCTCTGTGGTCAAATACTGACAGTCACTTATGTTTGGATTAGAAATGAGCAATTTCTCTATAATGTACACACATCCCAAAGTAGGGTAAGCAATAGAGAAGCAGAGCATGAGGAAGGTGTCCTAACCGGGCAGGCATCTTCGGATACCATTACTCTTCAGAATCCTATTCTCTGTCCACAGGGTCTTGTGCTACGCAGCTACACTGTGCATTGGAAAGTCTGGAGGTTGAAGTGAACTTTTCCCCTTGACTGCCTTCCTTGTATCATATTTAGAATTTTACCGCTCTTTGGGGAACAGTTAAAGACACTTTAAATCACATTTGCCTAGTGTGAGCTTTTATTTATTTACTCTAAAGATCCCCATGTGGGAGTGTTCAGAGTCACTGGGGTGGAAGAATTCCAATGTTTTAAAATACATTGTGATGAAAACAATTCTGTCTGTGATCAGACCAGGTTGCAATGTGAACAGATCCCACAGCAAATATAAGCAAATGGGTTATCATTTTGGTGGCCTCCCTTGCATTCTGCAGTAACAGATACAGACTTATGACTAGACAGAAATAACATATTTACTAGACACCCTGGCAAGAACAGAACTGACAAAAAGAAAAATCTTTGTACATCAGCTGATAAACAATAAATGCTATCCAATATCCAAAGTAAATCTGGCAGAACTAATTCCAGCCTGCATCCTAGAATTACGAGTGGAGTACAGCATATCTAGTATATTGACTAAGTACTGTCCACCACTGCTGAAATCACTAGAAACATGTTTTTTCATTAACAAGAGCAGAAACTCACAGAATATTACATTTGTGAAATTACCCTGGGTCTAGTCCTGTTTAATATCTTCATTGATGATATTGATGATGGGATTGAGTCCATCATGAGTAAATTTGCAGATGACAACAAGCTTGGAGCATGTGTTGATCTGTTAGAGGGTAGGAGGGCCCTGCAGAGGGATTTGGACAGATTGGAAAGATGGTCAGATTCTAATAGGATGAGTTTTAATAAGTCTAAATGTCGGCTTCTGCACTTTGGCTATAACCTGGTTATAACCCCAAGCAGAGCTATAGGCTGGGGATGGAGTGCTTAGAGAGTGAGCAGGTGGAAAGAGACTTGGGGGTATTAGTGGACAGCAAACTTAACATGAGCCAGCAGTGTGCCCGGGCAGCCAAGAGGGCCAGTGGCATCCTGGCCTGTATCAAGAATGGTGTGGCCAGCAGGGCAAAGGAAGTTATCCTTCCCCTGTACTCAGCACTGGTTAGGCAGCATCTTGAGTATTGTATCCAGTTTTGGGCCCCTCAATTTAAGAAAGATGTTGAGGTGCTGGAACAAGTTCAGAGAAGAGCAACCAGGATGATTAAGGAGCTGGAGGACAGCCCCGTGAGGAGTGGCTTAGGGAGCTGGGTTTGTTTAGTCTGGAGAAGAGAAGGCTCAGGGGTGATCTTATTGCTGTATAACTACCTAAAAGGGGGTTGAGACAGGCAGGGATTGGTCTTTCCTCTCTGGTCATTGGAGATAGAACAAGAGGTCATGGTCTTAAGCTCCAACAAGGGAGGGTTAGACTTGACATTAGGAAAAAGTTTTTCACTGGAAGAGTGATCCGGCACTGGAATGCGTTGCCCATGTAATGGTGGTTGAATCGCCATCCCTGGAGGTGTTTAAGGGTAAACTGGATGAAGTGTTGAGGGCCATGATATAAATGTTATAGTTGTAAGGTTTTAATTGGATTATAGGTTGGACTTAATTATCTTCAAGGTCTTTTCCAACCTTATCAACAGAGTGATATTGTGTGATATGCCTTTTTTTCCCAATAATCTGGTTTCATATTAGGTTTCGTTGTCTTTTCTAAAAGAAGTAGCAATTGACATCAAGTTAATGCAAAAGGATCCTTAAGCTGCATATAGCTCACAGAAACCAGAAACTAAGGACATCATTAAATCTTCTGGAAACCAACTATGCCCAAAAATAAATCTTTTCCTCAGGCAAAAGTGGTAAGTAGCCTTGATCATTACAAACTTTTGCTACAGATCAAAGAGCAATGGCACATTTATATTCAGAGTAACATAACAGTCAAACTCTTGCTGGAAGCCAAATATATGGCTAAAAATCACACAATAGGAGTTAGGTGTTACTACCATCTACACTTCACTATTCTATTTTTCCAGTGTTTCTTTACCCATTTTCCACACTGAAAATGTATTACCAGTTGCAGCAGAGAAATAAAAAACTTCCACACCAACCAAAGTGAGTGAACTGGCTTGAGTAAATTACATCCCATGACCTTTTAATATTAAAGCTTCTTTCCAACATACATCCACTTTGGAATTAGGAAGGTTCTCAAACTTTTGAAATTATTATCATTACCACTCTAGAACTAAATAGCAGGTAAACCTTGTTTATAAATGCTTTCCATATATTTAAATATATAGCAGTTAGAATAATTACCCAGCCTATTATAAGCATATTATATGTGGCCATGAATTATCATCTCCTATTTTTACTACATAAAAGACATTTTCAGAGATGCATGTTGCTTACCCTTTCTGAAGAGCTTTAAAAGTCCTCAGTATGACAGTATGATGGCTAAGTGGATTCAGATTATTCTAAAGAAAGGTTTGGCTCCTTGTACATGAATAGCCAGGATATTGTGAACTCTCTGGCTCTCTTTCTGCATATAAAAAAAGATTATCCTTGCTTTCTGCAGAGATTATTAAAGCAATTCACTTGTTTTACATCCTGTGATAAAATAAACTCCACTGTCATGCCGCCTGGAGCTCCTGTATCTCATCCATTATGTAAATCTCCAAAGAGCAGTTCAGCAAACATCATCTCAGTTCTACTGCATTTAAGACAACCTAGACATCTAAGTTAATCTAAGACCAACAGAAACTCTTTACTTCTTAATTTGCAAGGGACACGTTCATTGTCATCCCAGAACCACCAAAGCCCAAGCTCATACAATTTTAAATGAAACTAAGACTGAACTACAAATGTCTGGATTTTGAGCATTGTACCATCTCCCCAGTGCACCCTCCCCCTCCAAAAAAAAAAAAAAAAAAAGGAAAGAATAGTAAAGCCAAGGAAAAATAATGTTTTCAATTTTGTTATTTCTAGGACATCTTTCATGATGTGTTTGGGTTTTGCTGGATGAAGTTCCTTTGGTTTGTGGGTAGGTTTTTTATTTTTCCTAATACAAATACAGAAACACTTCTATATTACAAAAAAATTAGGCTTTTGTTCTCATTTGAGCTATGCCCACCTGTCCATTACAGCTGACTGCTATCAAACTGAACACTAAAAAACTTCAGTAAATAGCTAAGTTCAAAAGAAGGTGACAGCCTCAAAGCAGAAAACTTGCCCTTTCCTGACTCATCACCAAACATCTGCACAAGAAAGACTTAATGAATCACCAGGAGCACAGATGAAACATCACACGAGAAGTCTAAGAGTGGATCAAGATTTAGATTAATACCAGGAGCTTATTTTCTCTTTCAGACAAATGTCCTTGGGTATATGAAATACGATATCCAATAGAGTCATTATTCAGGTCTGTTAGCAGTGGATATCAGTATTAAAATAACTATCATTTCCTTACATGCTAGCTACTGAATTCTAACATATTCTTCTAAGCCTTCATATGAGAAGGGACAAATTGCCATTGTTTGACATTATTCTCTCCACGGCATATAAAAAATACTAAAATCCAAATGCATTTATTTCTAGCACTAAATTCTTATTGTCAGATATGCAGGAAAAGTAAAACAAGAATGCATATGTAATAGACTCCGGTCTCCTATATCGTGGACCCGCGGTCTTAATCGGGCTCCGCCAAGCCCTACTTCCGCTTTGAATGGAAGCTCATTAATACACAAATGTGCCCTACACCCTCCGACGATCCCTGGCGCTGTTTCTACACTCTGTTGCTGCGTATCGGCTGCCGTGGCGGCCATGCCGGGGCAGAGGGGGAAGTGGCAGAGACACCAAGGCCAGGACAAGGCGAGCGGGGTGGTGGGGCTGGGGCGGGCCAGGGTGAGCTGCCTGTGGCAGGGCTGGTGCAGGCAGATCGGGACGAGCGGAGCGGCCAGGCCAGAGCGGACCAGGGCGAGCTGCCCGTGGCAGGGCCAGCATGGACAGGGCAGGGCGAGTAGAGAGACAGGGATGGGGTGAGCCACCTGCGGCGGGGCCGGGGCGAGCGGAGCGGTAGGGCTGGGGCGGGCAGGGCAGGATAGGGCAAGCTGCCCGCAGCGGGGTCGGCGCAGGATGGGGCAAGCCACCACAGCCAAGACGGTGCAGGCGGAGCGGCCGAGCCGCCGCAGCAGCTGTGAGAGTTGATTAGCATATTCATTACTGCCTAACTGAATATTCACGCGTGCCAGGTTGTGCATGCACGGTTGTGAAAACAGGCCTCCTTAATCGTGAAAAAATCATGCCGCAAAGATCTGAAGCCGCAATATGGAGGGCACGAAGTGCAAGAGGGCCGACTGTATTTCAGTTTCTGGTTCAATGTATCAGCACCACTCTGCAGATCAAAAATGACAGGTTTTCATCTTCTCATTGCAAAGTAAAGGTTAACTCAAAAATGCAGTTAGCTGTGATGTTTCATGATACTGAGAATTAATACCTCCCCACAACAGAAGTATCCCTTTTTCCCATGCAAACACATCCTTATAACTAATGACCACAAACTTTTCATTATGAAACAAGCAGAAGTAGGAAGTCCTGGATACCTCTGTTTCAAACTTGTTTTATTTGATGGATCATGCTCAACAAAACTGAAGATTACTCCATTTCTTGGCGACTAAAAACCTGGAAGTATGAATTTAAACATTTTTCCCCCCATTAGGCACTTTGGAAACTCATGTCATACTTCCGAAAATATGTACATCAAGACGGTCTTATCAAACAGCTTTGAAATTAAATGCCTTGTGCTTCCCTCTCTGGAGTAGTATAAGTTTAGTCATTATTAGAATTAGTGTAATTCTTCTCTAAGTGCTCTAGGAATAAAAGGTGAAACGAGCTTGGTGACTGCTTTTTCATTCCCAAGAGAATGTGCCGCATCAGCCAACTCAGGCTGCAAGGGCAGATGCTTTGGAAACCCAAGGGCTAGAGAATGAGCCCAGCAGCGTGCAGCCCGGGGTACTCGCAATGTGTGCACTAGCACAGCTTACAGGCAAAGGAGATGTCTGCTCTTCCAGGAAGAACACAGAAATCCCATGGGCAGAGCTGCTCTCTGGAGACGCCTACTGCTGTGTAGTGGAAGACAGGAACCTACAGAAAAATGACTTAAATTGAAAGGAGGGCATCCAGGCCTTTGAGATCTAGTTCCCCATGGACTGTGTCCCATGACTTAGGACTAGTCCCCCAAAAGAGTCATAAAGGCTGGAAGAGGAACTGTAGAAACTGTTTTGAAACAGAGTGGTTTGGAAACACCAAAACAGGTTTCTTCCAAAAGACACCCACTTTGTGCAGTCATGCCACGAGGTGAAATAAAGTGTGCTGGGCAGCGACATTCCTGGAAGCATTTCCGGATGTAAGTTAAACAGCTCAGCTCACTTCCCAGTGTAGCCAGAACTGAGGAAATGCTCACAAAGTTTCTCACCTAGATCTTTGGGCTGTTTCTATCATTTTACTTCATATAGCCTACAACACATTTTGGAGACAGGAGGCAGTGGCACCTGTTTCTGCTCCATCCAAGAGATGTGAACTCTGCTTTTAACATATTTCTCCCTCCCAGAAGTGAAAAAAAGACACACACTATGCTTTCAACACCAGAAACAGGAACCAAGGATGTCTATGCTTGTATTATAAAGCAATTTGTCATTTTATGCTCACAAGCTAGTTTTTGCTAACTCTGCTCTCAGCTGTTGCTAATGTTTTCAAGATGAAGTTTTTTGGATTTTTTTTCACTCTCAATATGAATTAAAAAACACAAAAACATAAAACTCCAGAACTGGACACAGTACTCAAGGTGTGGACTAACCAGTGCTGAGATATGTTAGTAGAAGCTGAAGCAAGCTCTTAAACTCCCTGCGTGGTGCCTTATGAGTTTTGGAGAGGATACATGCCACTGCATTACGGGAACTTCGCACCACTTCTGCAGGTGCTGCTGGGAGATGACCACAGATGGGATCACAAGGCCATGTCTTTATTCCCTGCAGTCCACACCAGACGTCTACCTGCCCAAGTCCTCACCCTCACTCCTGCCGAGGGCTGGGTGCCAGACAGGTCTCCCCACGTGCAGCTGCTGCAGCAGGCAGGGCAGGCCATCACCCTCTCAACTCTGGAGCTCAGACATAGAGCACCTCCACAGAAACTACCCCCTCTCCTTTGCCAGATGTTTCCATTGTTGGACAGAATGAGAGTGGGTAAGAGGATGCTTCTGTCTGTCCTGGCAGTTGCCCAGACATGGGGTCACACGCTAGGCCATGTCTTTATTCCCTGCAGTCCACACCGGATGCCTAGCAGGGTCCCCCGCACGCCCAGGACCTCACCCTCACCCCCGCCCAGTGCTGCAGCTGCACAGGGAGACCTGTTCCAGCATCTAGTGTGGAGTGCAGGGAATAAAGACATGGCGCTGCATGTGACGCTGTCTTTGGGCAGCTCCCAGCTTCCTGCCAACAGACTCATTTTCACGGAAAAGGGGATTTGTGGCCCCGGAGGAAACCCAAAGCTGCGTGACTTCTGAGGTATTACTGTATACGAAGATCTCTGTCTTTCCTGATTTTTAAGCAAAGCTTAAATTTTTTGCACAAGATGAGGCTTTGACAGTGAAAGTTTAACCCCATTCCTACTTTCTATGCCTTTCTGAAGTGTGAGTGTGCAGAAAGACCACAGCTGTCTTCAACTATTAAAGTAACACTTCTAAAACATATTCTATTTTTCAGATAAAACAGTTAAAAGCATTAGTTAGGGTTCTCCAAAGACATTTCCCCCCAAACAACATTGGTCAGAATGAAATACAATGACAAAATCCCCAAAATCATAACCCAATTTCATTTAAACAAGGTCAGATCATAAGTGAACTACTAAATATTTTCCCATAATTCCATATGTGTGTGCCATCAAAATAGTTAGGAAATGAATGGAATAAAGCCACAACCCGAGACCTCTAAACAAGAACCTTTAGGTTATGAAAGCATCTGTCTAGCAGAATTGAAGAAAGAAGCTGCGTAGAACAAATTTTGTACCACTCTTCACTAGGAAAGTATCATAGGAACACCAAGGTGTTTCCAGAAATCATTCCATAACTTTACAAAGGCAAAGGGAACAGGAACAACCTCATATGCAAACATATCAAGCGGAACTAGATGTTGCAGGCATCTTAGATGCCTTTTTTCCTTGGAAAACAACAGTGTTGGAAGTGGCCCAAACAATTTTTCAGCCCTGGGGATCAGTTCCAAATTCACCTTACCCCACCACCAGCAGGGCCGATCCAACAGAGAGCAAATCTGGGGGCTACACTGCAGAGCTGTCCAGCTCCCAATGCGAGCAAGAGACACTACACTATCACAGTATCACAGTATAGATAAGGCTGGAAAGGAGCTGGAAGATCATCTAGTCCAACCTATAGCCCAACTAACCCAGCATCTACATCTAGAGCATATTGCTCAACACCTCATCCAGCCTACCCTTAAACACATCCAATATATGTGGCATCTAACAAAAGGAACAGAAAGAGAAAGAAAACCTCTGCTGTTCCTCCCTTTCCTGAATATAAAGTTCGGAGAAAAGCCTTCCTCCCAGTCTACAATTTCAGTGTAACTTTTACATTTTTCAGCGACAGCAAGTAAAAGCAGATCTGTCCTACGAATATGATTAAGCTCCAGACCATAAACTACCTGTTATCTATTTGCATTTTTAAATACTAATTAAAAATCAACACCAATTGAGACCCAGCTCGATAAATGCTAGACAAGAGATGAAATCAAAAGAATCTCACAGTCCTCCTGCCTTAGTGAATGGGACCATCCATCATTTTTAAGTGGTCATTTGTTACACTGTTTTATCCAACAAATTTAAAATCATAATGAATTGAGACAAAACACCCAACTAAAGCCTCTTTGCCTGAAAGTAATATAAACTGAAAAGCACGTGACAGAAAAACAGACTGATGGCCAGTGCGAAATAATTCCCTTGAGACTACCATCTTTTGCTCTGCTGATGTTTCTAGTCATAATTATATGTATTCCAAGAATCCACTGAATGATGTTAGATGTGAAAGTGAAAGCCCACTAAAGAGCAGCCACTTTTTTTCTACAAAACTGCATTTGTTTGTAATACAGAGGGGAAAGCTGACAAGAAAAAAAAAATGCATCAACATACTGTTACCAATATTCTGCCTATGCAAATAAAAACATAAAACTTCCTTGAAACACTTTCATATACAGTAAAAAAATAAATCATTTTTACCATGACCAGACTTCAAAATCATGAAAACGTAAAGGCTGAAAGTCCAATGAATTCAAAATCCACACAAAACCAGGGTAGCTCCCAAGTTAGATTAGAGGATTGAGGGACTTGCCCAGCCTGCAGTGGAGCATGAAGTTGTTCCTGCCCTAGTGCAGGACTCTTCCCCCTTTGCTGAACTCAAGGAGGACCCTGCCAGCCTACTCCTCCAGCCTGACAAGGTCGCCCCAAACAGCAGGCCTGCCCTCACAATGCCAGTTGGGCACCATCCTGCAGCACCAGGTACACAGCAAGCAGCTCAGGGGTCCTGCACTCTCCCACACCCTGCTCTGAAGAGGAGTGAAGTGGTGAGGCAAGGGTATATCAGAAGCTGGGAGGCTGCTGAGATGGGGTGAGTTCTAGAGAGATCAACAAACACGCCTTTGTATAGAGTCTTTCCCCCAAACAGCTGAGCTAAAGTTTGCTCTTTTTTTTTTTTAAATGAGATGACACACAAGTTGGAACATTTGCAACACAGCAATACTTCTTAGGTTTATCACATAGAAAATCAGCAGTCTTCTCCTGACACCACTGAATTCAGCGTTGATTATCAGTTTTTCAGCATTAAATAACATAAAACATCATTAAGCCTGATCAAATGAACTTCCCAGTGTTACTTCCAGAAGCTGCTCATAAAATTAGTGTGAGTGGCCTGACTGCACCCAAGGCCACTCATAAAGTACAACCCAGATCTGGTTTTCCAGTTTGAACAATCCTTTTTCCCCTTTAGTCTTGCTCTATGACCTACTTTCAGTCCTGTTTACTTGGTTTTGATTGAAGTTTTGATCTTTATTTTGCCCAGAACCTTTGGGCTATAACTCTTTCCTGTCAGTTAGCCATCTCTTTACCAGCTTCATACAGGTCTCATCTCCATACACCCACACTCAATCACTGTAGACTGAAAAACTAACTTTAAATACCTGATTCAATAGAGAAATGAACCCCTGGAGGCAGTTCATCATAAGCTGTGTGCATTTAGTATACACACATGCTTTCAGGTTTAATTCTGCATATTTCTCATTCTTCTGGGAAAGATTCATCTATCTTCATGAGACAGAAAAAATTATGTTCACATTTCCTTCATTAATTGCATATATGCTTAGATATTATATATATATAAAACCACATTTATACACATCATGATAAGTTCCAAGGAAGACCAAGGGAGACCTAAAACATAGTCAACCCTCTTTACACTGTGGTTCCCCAATCGCGGATTCACCTCATTGTGGTCTGATTTTTCCGCTATTGGGGAGGTCCGTTTTGTGGGGCACTCATGACTGCGCCTATGTGAACTGACATACATGAATATTCAAATTAGTCACGTGGACCACAGGTGCACTGCTCTGCATGCGTCTGTCAGGGGCTGCGCCGGGCCCGAGTTCGGTTTCAGCAGCACTGCACGGCTTGACACGATCCCTGACCATCCCATGACAGCCTTGGGCTGCCTGCAGGAGAGAAAGAGCAGTCTCTGGTTGCAGATGAAGTGGTCCCACTCACCCCACATGATAGTAGACACTGCATGCAGTGCACGTAAAGAATCCTTCCCAGGGTCCCAAGCACGGCTCCCGCAGCCCCACTTCTCCCTGCCCGCCCCTACGCAGCTCTGACTGCTGCCCCTGCCTGCCCCATTCGGAGCTCCTTTCTCTCCTCCCTCCCTTCCCCTTGCCTGTCCCCACATCCCAGAGGAGATATTTACACAAACATCTCCTGTATTAAAAAAAATTCCCGGTTCCTGGGTTTGAACAGTTGTTTGGGTTTTTTTTAATCTAGAGATGCTCGGCATTGAAACATTTGAGCAGGACGGCAGCAGAAGCTTTTCCAGCACTGGTAAGCTGGCCACACATGTCCCCCGGGAGGGAACACACTGGGGAGAGCTCAGAAGAACATACAGTCCTGTCATGCCTCCTCTGCCTGCTGCAGCTCCCACAGTGGCAGCAGCCAAAACCTGGGACTTGCTTCGGGGGTGGCATGGGCTCAGGGACCCCTTCATCACGATTCCTGGGTACTCCTCAGGCAGGGATGAGGCAGAGGAGAACCTCTTCACTCCCCTGACTGCTCATGTGGCACGAGGAGCTACCGGGAATGCCCCGCAGCCTCTCCAGAGCTGGGGGGGGGCGGGGCTATGGGGTGGAAATTTGCAAATTAATGAGCTGCCTAACACGGAGGGAGGGCTTCGCGGGGGGTGGCAAGACATGCAGTATCACAATATTCGAGGGCCGACTGTGTATCAATATAATACACAGATGATGGAAACCAAGTCATTTACACCCACAGTGATACACAAGGATACTCATGTTAGCAATGGAAAGTTTTCAAAACTTGGTTAGTAAAGCAGCAATAAAGTGAAAGGCTGAGGCAGGATGCTGGCTGAAATCCAAACTCGTTCCTATTGGAGCCAGAACTTTATCAACTGATTTTAACAGTGACCACAGAGAAGTCCTTTTCACCTCTATGGCTTAAGCTTTCTGGAATCATTCTTCCCAGAAAAGGAATTTTTAGCTTCAGACTTCAGACTCCTCCACATAACCACTTTTTTTTTCTCATTCAGTGATATGATTTAACCATGGTACTTTCCTAATATGAAAGATTAACAGCTCTATTCAGAGCCCTACATTTGAAGAGATTGCCAAACAGAAAACAGGCAAAGAAATAACTCAGTACCCTCTTCCTTAACGGCACATATTTTGAGCAGCTTTCCCATGATTATTGCAGGATTTCATCAGAAGGACATGAGAGAGTGGTACGACAAGAAAGAGGTTCCAGAGCTCTGGAACATACAAGTAAGGTTTGGATGGTCTAAGTTTTTCACTCTGCTGTTCACAGTCAAGAGATCCAAGTGGGGAAGCATTTACTCTGCCATGATCTGAGCCCATCCCAAGTTATTAGACATCGGTATGGACAGCAGCTGCTGATATGTAAGTGATCAAACTGAAGAGAAGTACAGTTATATCCTGTCCTTCGCGAGGAACGGGACAGGCGACGGCTCTCACAAAACCCTAAACTCGCAAAGAAGTGCAGGTCATTAATATGCATGCAGGCCACGCCCATTGCCACACCCCCC